>JBBBVM010000656.1:0-153980 GCA_037355625.1 Petunia x hybrida | reverse complement strand
TCACACTCTCGGCAACACTTTCCTCATTGTCAATGTCATATTCCAAATCACCGTGGCCAATTCGTCCCGCTTGACTCACTAGAGCACTCTCTTTCTCTACAAGTGCATCCACAACTATATCCATATAAGAACAAGTGGCTTCCTCATCCATATGTTGTTCAAAGTTTTGCATATATGGAACACTACCTTCTCTCCATTGAAATGGAAAAGTAAGTTTCTCCTTCTCAACATCACAGAATGCTCTCCTGGTAGCTAGAAATGGTCGCCAAGAATAATAGGGACATCGAAGTCTACCGGGCAATCAAGAATCACAAAGTCCGCCGGGAATATGAACTTCTCCACCTTCACTAGAACATTGGTTAACAACCCCAATTGGTTTCTTCATGGAACGGTCCGGCCATTTTCAAGTCATGGTTGTTGCTTTGGGAACCTCTTTTATGGTCAATGTCTTGTACACCGCATATGACATCAATTAATGCTTGCTCTAAGAACACATAGAGCTTTAGGGAAATGCTTCCCCCCAATAGTGCATGGGACCGTGAAGGCTCTGGGGTCCTCAATCTTCCTTGCCATATGCTTAGAGACAATTGAGCTACATTGATGGGTCACCTTGCTTGGTTCATAATCTTCATAGGTCTTTTCTGTCACAAGATCTTTCACAAAGTTTGGAAATGTTTGGCATTTGGCTTAGTGCATCAACCAAAGAGAGGTTGATAGATGTTGATTGCTATCTTCTTCCAAATCTTTTGGCTTGAGATTCTTGTCTTAGCTTAGCACTCTTTTGTGGGAAAGGGAAATGGTATATTGGAACGGAGGTTGGACTAGGAAGGCTTTGTTTGGGTGGTAAAGTCTTCTTTGATTTAGCTTTTTATGGTAGTAGTGACTTCGGGTCTAGGTTCTTGAGGGATTTCCTCATCATCACTTACATGCCTTGGGACATCAACACCCACATCATTAGCTTGACCTTCATTTCAACTCTTCCCCATGCTTTGTTCACAATCTTGCACTTATAGTTCACTCACCATCATTCCTTTCTTTCGGATCATCCCATGTTTTTCCACTCCTTGTCGTTATTACCATCAGATGGTCTTTTTCCATTAGGGGTGTTTATCGTCGGTTCTGTTTGGTTTTGCATCTTATTGGTTTGGACTATCGGTTTTCCGTTTTTAAAAGTGCTAAAACCAATAACCGAACCAATAAGCTATCGGTTATCGGTTTTTTGGGTTATCGGTTTTAGGTTCTTATCGGTTCGGTTTTCGGTTTAACCATTAAGAAACTTAGGCCTAACAAGTGTTAAAAATAAACCTCTTAAACGATTGCATCCAATACAAAATCGGCTTTATTTTCACGGCGAATTCAAATGCCTCTTATAGCATTCGCCATATTCAAAAAAGCAACCAACAACATATTCAAATATACTTCATTATTCTATAAACTAATGGAGGAGGCAAGGAGTGAAATAGTAAATCAATGGTTGAAATGGATGGGGCGACTTGAAAGCTACATAAGTAAAGGAAGACTAGGATTTGAGGTTTCCAAGTTCCAACTAATAGTAATTAAGTATACTACTTTTATGCACATAAGCGCAACATAGTAAATTTGAAAACCTTATTGGGTTATCGGTTTAAAACCAATAAGAAAATGTACAAAACCGACAACCGAACCGATACCCAATAAAAAATTTTTTGCAAACCGTTAAATAACCGATAACTCAATATTTATAAACCATTAACTTTTTATCGGTTCGGTTTATCGGTTTAAACCGAAAAATGAACAGCCCTATTTTTCCATTCTTCTTAGGATTCACTACAGTGTCACTTGGTAGTGCTCCCTGAGGTCTTTGATTCACTTGGTGAGATGAGCTACACATTTGAGATTCAAGAGCCTTGATGGAAGTATTATGAGATGTGACCGCTTGCTTGATATTTTTTATGTCACATGAGTAACTTTCTTGATTCTTGAGCACTTCTCCCATTATTTCTTCCAACTTGGATGAAATCTTTCCTTCATTCTCACCTTGCTTGTATGGAGCTCTTGGTACATAGCCTTGAGATGTACCAACTCCTCTCCCATCTTGATTGTTGCTCCAATTTTGTCTTCCTCTATCTTGCCTCCATTGGCCTTGTTGGTATGGCCTTTGATAACCTCCTTGATAGTTAGACACATAATTAGCTTCTTCCTCTCCATGGATATTGAACCATTGTTCTAGAAAGTACTCATCTTGTCCACGTTGGAGAAGAGTAAGAGGTGCACCTCCCATGGTTAAATTACCCATAGGAGCTACTTGGTGACCGGCATTTGTAACTTAGAGGTTCTCCACCTTGCTCACATTCTTCTCATTATCTTCTTTTGCACCCCTAAGAAGCTCAATATTAGTAAGGATTTGAGCCATTTCTCTTCTTGATCTTCAAATCTCTTCATCATCATTTGATTCATGCCTCCATCACCACTTGGATTTTGAGCTCTAGATTGCCAATCTTGAGATTGTTTGGCAACCTTGTTGAGAATTTCCTTGACTTCTTGATACGTTATCCATCATAACACCTCCACACAAGTTGTTCACGGCCGATTGGTTTATCTTGTTAAGCCCTTGATAGAAAAATTATAAAAGAATCTCCTCTCCAAAGACATGAGTAGGGCAATGGAGCAAAACCTCTTGAAAGACTTCCGAAGCTTCGGATAATGAATTGGGAGGATCTTGCTTGAATATACGCCTTGTCCCTCATTGAAGCTTGCTTACCCTTGGGATAGGATTTCGCTAAGAATTGCTTCACAAGTTCTTCCCAAGTGAAAATTGAGTTCTTGGGTAGCTTGTTCAACTACGCCTTGGCCTTCCCAGATAGAGAATAGGGAAAGACCCTTAGGCGCAAAGACTCTTCTGAACATGGGCCGACTTGTAGAGATGGCAACGTTCGAACGAAATTCCTCAAATGCTCATTGGGATCATCATGCTTGCTTCCACTAAAGTATCCATTTTGTTCAAGCCCATGTAAAATTACTTGTGTAGTGTTGAAAGTAACATTACCACGAATGAGTGGAGGAATAATTGCACTAGCAAAACTTTCCATATTCACTTTCTTCATCGGATTCTTCCACATCTTGTACTGGTGGATTTGCATTGCGGGCACCCCTTGCATTTCTTTAGTTTCGGTTGATATTGTGAACATTTCACTCGCTTGGCATTACCTCTTTGATTAGCTTGATTTACACGAGCACTTTGGTTTGCATGTCGACCTCCTCGGTTAGCACTGTTGCCCTCTTCAGTTTGCATTGCCCGTAACACCAACATTATCACCAACGTCAACTCCCTCATTGGCTTGATCATTGCCAATTGAGTTTCCATCAATTAGGGCACCATCTTCAACTTGAGATTCACCATTTTCCTCAAACACATCATGAATTCCATAACTCTCCTCACTAAGAGAAGTGTCATCATAATCTTCCTTGGTTTCTCCATCATAACCATTGGAGCCATCAGAGCATTTGGAAAGGGAACTCCCTCATTTGCACAATTATAGAGGGGATTCCGCATAGCTCAATTTGGATTTCGTCTCATTGCTACTATTCACCTACACACGGTAAAATCAAAGCAAGAGATAAAATGGTATGAATAACTAACAAAACAAGAACACGAGATATCCAATCTAATAGATATAGCGTAGCTCTCCAGCAACGGCGCCAAATTTGATCAACGCTCAAATCTAATCACCTATGAAGGTGGGGGTGATAGTATCTGAATGACAGTCATGGTCGAATTCTTCAAGGAGCTAGCTCGTTATCTATTAGTCTTAGATTGAATAAACTCGGGTTCTACGAGTTGTTCGTATATTCCTAAATAAAAGGGTGTACAACAAAAACAACAACACACCCAATTTATCCCACAAGTGGGGTCTGGGGAGGGTGAGATGTATGCAGACCTTACCCCCACCAAAGTGGAGAGGCTGTTTCCGATAAACCCTCGGCTAGGAAAAATAAAGATATACTAGACAATTTTGAAAATCAAGACAATAACACAACAATAACCAACAATACAACAGTAGAGTGAAAGACACATCTAACACTTACCAAAATAAATATAAAACAACAATAGATATACCAGTGCAGACTAAGATGAGAATCGGCTATATATATATAATACTATATCCATGAAGAGAACAGAACCTCGGCTACTACCTAACCTTCTACCCTAATCTTCGACCTCCATGCTCCTCTATCTAAGGTCATGTCCTCGGTGATCTAAATCTGGGCCATGTCTTGTCGGATCACTTTGGCCCAGTTCTTTTTCGGTCTACCTCTACCTCTCCGTAGACTCAGCACAGCCAACCTCTCACACCTCCTTACCGAAGCATCAACACTCCTCCTCCTCACGTGGCCAAACCATCGCAATCTCGCTTCTCGCATATTTTTCAGCCACTGGGGCCATTCCCACCTTATCTCGAATGACTTCATTCTTAATCCTATCCATCATTGTGTGCCCAAACATCCATCTAAGCATTCTCATTTCTGCCACACTCATCTTCTGAATGTGTGAGTTCTTGACGGGCCAGCACTCTGCCCCATACAACATAGCTGATCTAACGACCGCCCTATAGAATTTGCCTTTAAGCCTAGGTGGCACTCTCTTATCACATAGGACGCCGGATGCGAGCCTCCACTTCATCCATTCTGCTCCAATACGGTGAGTGACATCATCATCAATTTCTCCATTACCTTGAATGATTGAGCCAAGATATCGAAGGCTTCCTTTCTTAAAAATGACTTGAGAATCAAGCCTCACTTCCACATCTAACTCATCAGGAGCGTCACTAAACTTGCAGGGAGTGTCTGTTTTTGCTAAGGAAATACCCGTAAATGTATGTAATGAACTAGCCAAATATGACAACTTAAATGCTCTGCGGAGCATGGGCTGTACCGCTGTACTACTATTGAACTATTCTAGTATTAATATATTTCTGTATTGTTAAAAAAAAAAAAAAAAGCTTCTCATGACATATTATTAATGTTGACCTTAGTCCCCCAATTTTATTCATTCATGTGTTGCATGATTATACAATTTGTTTCAAAACATTTTTCTAAAATAGTTTCCAAAATATTTTTTTCAGAAATTCTAGTTGTCAAAACTAAACCAAAAAGCCTACTTTGGAACCCCCCACCCCCACCCCTCCCCTCAATTCTCACTGCGATTCAAAGTGAAAGATGCCCGTAAGAGTAGTAGAAGCTTCTTCTACGCCTTCCCAGCTTTCAGGTAATCAATTTGTATATGCTTGCATCAGGATAGGTTGCATACATCACACCCCGTTTGGGTGCTGTCCTTCCCGGACTTTGCGTGAATGCAGGATGCAGTGTACACCGGACTGCCCTTTTATTCTGTACTCTGCACCAAAGCTGCAATTTTTTTTATTATGGACATATAAATTGAGATTCTTGATATATTAGGGCCTAATTTCAATAATCTCAATGTGGGTTGCTTTTGTTTTCTTAAATTTATTTACAAATTAGTATCTTTAATGGTCTTGACCACTTACTTTTGCCCAATTCATTGGTTTAAATATTCTTGGCAAGTGTAATTTGCTTGTAATTAGGAATTGGTTTGTTCAATTTGAAATTTTGATTTCATGCTGTTAGTATTATTTAGTATCACTACAGTATTAAATTTCATTTGGGATCATATTATGTGATTGTGAGTGTATGTTTTGTGCGCGGTCAGTGTACACAATTCTTTACATCATCAGGCCATCCAAAGAATATTTACAGATAAACTTATCCTTAAGATTACAAGGCAGGTTTTCTGGTATAATAGGTAAATGTATATAATTTTAACTCATAAACACATTGTTGATGCATGTCTCTAATGCTTTTTTTTTCCAACTGCAAAGGTGGAACTTTAGGAAGTACATTGCCTTCAGCCTGTACACTTCTAAGTGTTGGACAGGTGAACTTCTGTTCTCATTCTCTCATTCTCTCCTTCTGTTAATCCAATATGGAATGCATAAATGCTGTCTTGTGACGTTAGTGTAGTCTTCTTGTTTTCTATTCCTTCCAACATAACTTGAATTCAGTTGGTTTTAAATTTGTTAAAATGAGTTTTTCATGTCTAGTCTATTGACATGAGGTTTTAGTTACTTAAAATTGTTTCATTAGTTTGGGCAAGAAGAGTAAAGCAAAATAAAGAGTTAAGTACTCTAAGACTATGATCAACCAGAGAGTAATGGCTGGGTGAGACGGGTAGGCAAAATAAAATGTTAACTCAAGACTACGATCAATTGAAGCGGAATGAGTGGAAAGCTTGTCTAATAGAAAAGGAAAAGGTGGGGAGGATTTTCAAAACTGAATAGAACAAAAATTGATCATTGTATGATTCCATCACTAGTAAGGTGAGATACAGTGTAGAAATGTAGAAGTAACCAACAGTATCATTTTGACTTCCGAAACTCCCCCTCAAGTTGAATAAGGAAAAATATTCTTCATTCCCAACTTGGAGACTGGGCAGTGCTGCTGTTCACCTAAACATTTGGTCAATAAATCTGCTCATTGTTCTTTATATTGAAAAATGATTTGTTTCTGTGTTCTTGCAAACATTATACCAGAGAAGAGTCTATGCTCCCATATCCTTGCTTTCAAAATTGCATTTTATTCTTTGCTTGTATCATACCTGAATCCTATATATTTGAATGATCAAAATGTTACTCTCTGACCTCTTGGTAGCTAGAAAGCCGTCATGCTTGCTTTGATTGAGATCTAAACCTCAGTCAGGATCAGTGAGCTTCAAATTTCATTGTGAAGCTTGTTTAAGACCATAAATGATGTAGTAGCCCACACACCTTGTTCTTCTTCTAGTTGCGGAAACCATGAGGTGAAACCATTTAGTCCATCTCAAAAAAGTCACTTTCCATGAAAGCATTGTGGACATCAATCTGATGGGCAGTTCACTAATCAACTGCTGCAAGGGGGCATACTTCTCACTGTCATGCTTTTGGCTATGGTGAAAAGGGTATCATGGTGGTTCAACCCTTCCTTTTGATTGTACCTTTTGGATAGCCTTGAAGCGTTACAGCTTATAGTTTGTGATTGTTCAGCTTGTCACACAAGTGAGCAAAAAGGGTATCATGGTGGTTCAACCCTTCCTTTTGAGTGTACTTTTGGCTAGCCTTGAAGCGTTACAGCTTATAGTTTGTGATTGTTCAGCTTGTCACACAAGTGAGCAAAAATGGTATCATGGTGGTTCAACCCTTCCTTTTGATTGTACCTTTTAGCTAGCCTTGAAGTGTTACAGCTTACAGTTTGTGATTGTTCAGCTTGTCACACAAGTGAGAAGTGTCACTGCTCACTGCATTGCTTTGTTTCAGGCATTTTCTGGGACTCAGAATGTCTCAAGTCAGCAAAAAGATGAAGCTTGGAGAGTAAATGTGCGAATTCAAGGTTGTGACCTTGATCACGGATATCTCTGTGGTACAATGGAAGCACTTAATGTTCCTATGGCAGATACACCAGTAAGAAGCCTTTGCTTTTACTTCAGTGAGCATCAGATCTCTTTGCACTTTCCTCCTTCATTAAATTTCTATAATAAATGAACCTTATAAAAATAATCTTTAATACATGAATGTATAGCTACATTAAAGACTAGGCATCTCTTTACTGGTTGAACTTTTTGGCTGCATTCATATGAAGCTACACAAGTGAGAAAACGTTGCTGGAAATGTCATTGATTGGTGAATGAAGAGGGTTCTTGATCTAACTGGTCTAATTGTCTTTTATCTACCATTCCAAGTGATGTTGGAGTGACAAGCTTTATTCTAAAAGTTGTATACTTTTCACTGCTTCATCTGGGATACTTCAAAAATCACTTCACACTTTATGTCAACAGTCTAAATAATACATCATTACTGCTTGTCCTGAATTTTCAGTTGATCTCCTTCACCTAAGTGAGTTCTGAGAGGTTGTGTTGAAGAGAGTAACGCAAGACCAGAAACCATAGGCTTTGAAACCTAATGAACAGGATAACTTCATCCTCAAAAGTGAAAGAATTTGTTTTTTTTTTGGGGGGGGGGGGGGGTGGGGGTGGGGGAGGGGGGTGCTGTGGAGGTTGAATGTAATCAGAATTTAAAGTATTTGTTCAATACTCTCTATTTATGAGGTTATTTGTTTTAAGGGCTCTGCCACTCGACCCTTTTGGCTTTTGTAATTTCCTTTGAGAGATGCTTTTGTACCTAACTAATCTGGCTTCACATCCCACAAAGCGTGTGCTATTAGGAACTCTTTCCCAATATTGCATACTGGATCCTTGGAAACCATCACTAGTACAATGGTCTGTTTTCTAGAATCTTGTGATTGAGAGTGCGCAAATGAGAAGGAAGTCAAATAAACAATAAATGAGTAGGTAAAATATTGGCAAATCGAACAATACTATGGTCAATGCACAGTGCTTATGTTTCGATGGAATGTATGTGTAAATAACTCAGATTTAATTCATGAGAGAGAGTAAATAAGGAACTTTGACAAATGAATACGCATTTTCAAAGATTCTGCAGTTATTTTTCTTTCAGGTGAAATCGAATTTCTGCTTCACACATTAAATTTCTTTTTTATTTTGCTGTTATTTTCTTGTTAATTTCAGTCTTCTTTTCAGTAAATCTTTGTTGAAATTTGAAAATATATGAGTTTGGTTTACAGCTTGAAACTTTATCGTTTTATCTTACCTTCAACCCCATGTGTCATTTCTTCACCTTTGGCAGTCAAGTGGTTACGTAATTCTCCATACACTCTAGCTGTAAGGCTGGCAACAACAGAATACGTAAGTTTGGTTACTCAAAACTGGATCTCCTCGTCCGGCCTTTGGAACCTCTTGCTTCTGTTATCAGCCTCAACGATCAAGCAGTGTTATTAAAGGCGCGCTTTAAGCTCGCTCAAGCCTTGAAGCAAGGCGCAAAACATGCTAAGCGCTTCGCCTCGCTTTATGGGCGCTTCAATGTCTTCATCAAGACTCTTAAGGCATACATCTCCTTGCCAGTGAACGTATTCGTGAAGAGTCACACTAAAACAATTGATACTTAACTATCTTGATTCTTTTTCATGTTCTTTGTCCATATATTTGTTATTCATGCTTATATTCATTAGTATTTTGGTACAAGTATATTTTTGTACATTTTCTTCCGTTGTGCCTTTCTTCACTAAAGCCCACGTATTTTGTGCCCTTTGCGCTTAAAGCCCAAAACAGACCTTAGCGCTTCTTTGCGCTTTTCGCTTTTGATAACACTGCGATCAAGTCATTACCTAATTGTCAATACATTCTGTAGAATTGCTGTAAATGTCTGGCAACACACACATAAAGCTACTTGCAAACCTCTGATCTCTAGCATCATTTTTTCCACTGAGAATAAGCTTACTCTATTCAAGCGATTAGTTGAGTGGTGATTAGTCTTCAGCATGTAACTGAAATTTTATCTTCCGCTATTCCGTCTCTTTTGGAAAAGAGAATGCTGGACAATATGTTCTGTATGGACTTTTCTATCTCTATTATGGGCAAACTCCAAGATGTCTAGTGTAACACACCTTCTTTATGGTATTGCCAGGTTGTTACTTTCTGGGAAGGGGAAATTGTTGATACCAAGAACTATACTTTCTTCACTGGAAAATGGGGCGCCACGTATGCTCTTTCCTTTCTCTTTCTACACTGACCAATATTCAATCCAAATGGTTTGACTAATTTACAAAAACAGAAGTTTATCTAATTGGTTTGGTTTTATGAGCAGATCAGATGATGACATAAAGCACTGGACCAAGTTTCCATCATTTTCACCCCTTCTGGTAAGCCGTCAATGCTTCTTCATTAAATGCAGATAGTCAGCCTCTCTTGATCTTTTCTACCCTTTTCAGAGCCAAGTGGAGGTCGATGGCGGTAAATCACTGGACCTGAGCAACTATCCATACATATTCATGGTAAGATGTCTTCTATTACTGATTACTCTGTAAGGGAGCTTGATTGTAGCTAATGACGTGTTACATTCTAACTTTGGGTGTGCAGAGATGGAAAGAACAATACTTTGTAAACGTTGGAACAGACTGTGGGTTGACAATAGCTGGTTTCTACTATGTTTGCTTTTCTTGTAGTGATGGCTCCATCAATGGCTTCTATTATGATCCTAATAGCAGGTACCATCTTTTACCAAGCTCTTTCTGATTATGGTTTTCCGATACCTATCATTGTGCGCATGAACCTTTTTCGACTACTGTAAACTCCTTAACTTCCAAAGTTGATGAAGATGTGTTGAATTTATTCTTGCAGCCCTTTTCAGAAGTTGGAATTGAAATCCACAAATGAGGGAAGATCAGGTTTCAGTTTTTCCTCGTATGAGTTGCAGTGATCCATCATCACTTTATACATCAACTAAGTCAATGTTTGCTTAGCTGGCTTTGATGTATTATTTCTGAGTCGTCCATGTGATTGCTTATTGTCAAGTGGAGACGAAGTTTTCGATATGCACATTAGAGCCTTCAGAATAGATAGAGCGGTCAGACATGGAACAGAAGTCCTGGTTCAGTCATGAGTTGATTCTTGATAACCTAGTCATTTTTATTTGAGATTTAGTTTTAGTGAAGAGTATATTCTTATTATCAACTTTTATCTTGTCCATCTCTGGAAGACTCATCTTTGATTCTCTGGGTCACCTCCTTTTAATCCTTTTTCTTGTGGGCGTGGGGGGTGGTGGTGAATCATTAAAACAAATCCATTTATTTACCTTCTATTGAGGGGCCTCACTTTCAGGGCAAGTTATACTTTGGATAGGAGAAGAAACCTTGTTTCTTTCGATTCCAAAAGTTGCACGGATGATCTCACGGAAATTCGGCATAAGACACGAAAGACATACTTGTGATTTAAATGGGGAATTTGACGAATAGTACAAATCTACACAACCAGCATTTGCAAAATTGTGGACGAAATAATACAGTACTATAAAACTCAAGTAACAATCAAATCAAAAGAAATGTCAGTAAACTTAGTAACAACCATCCAAACAACTAAACAAGTAATAGTAAGAGAGTAAGCAACAGAGCCATTATTTTCTTATTATTTCTAGCAAATAATCTTTTTACATAATTAGGGATGTTGGCTTTTGGACGAGGCGACCATCATGAAAGATAATAGGCTTGGGAAGCTTGTGTAAAGTTACAGCCGTCACTTTTGGCTTTGATGGCACGAAGTAGCTCTCCTTGCACAATGTCATGAAAGGAATATCAGTGTCACGATCACCCAAACCAATCTCAGGTTGAATCTGTCCAAAAGTCTTTCTAAGAGCATTAGCCTTGTTCTTCCCAACAAGAACACCTGGTGACTTAACAAACCCAGTTGCTCTACCTTTATATGTTCCAATTTCTGTTCCTAAAACAATATCTGCCCCCAAGTAATCCTTCAAGAATGGTTCCACCATAATCCTAGGACTTGCTGTTAAGACACAACGTCTCCCACATGATGAGAACACTTTCCAGGACTCAGGATGAAGGTCCTTGGAATAAAACTTGGGCAGCACAACACGTGCTGCCCATTCTATGTCACGAACCCTCATCCCTACAAAAGTTGCAAAGATAACAACCTGAATTCCGGCAGACTCTGAGATGAAATGGTAAAGAATCGCTGCCAGAGGTGTAGCTAAGAGAAGAAACAATAACCTTAAAACCCCATGAACATGGAAAGCTACATATGCAAAATAAGGTAAAGAATTACTGCTTCGTAGTAATGTCCCATCCATGTCTGTTACCAATATGTCTTTCTCTCTTCCTATCGATGTACAGTTTTCAACAGCTGGAAACGTTGTTATCTTCATTTTTTGCAGCTTAGACAAAATAGGATACTACTTACTTTCCTTTTTTGTAAATTAGTACGTGAAAAACTGGGATTCAGGAAGCAATACTTGAAGTTAATAATATTTGCCAAACTTGACAATATTTATAAGGTACATAGAAGATTCTATGAAGAATTTTGGTTTTTAAATACAATCTCCAGTGTTAATAAAATTAAAATGCTTCCAAAATTTTCTTGAAAAATATTTAAGAGGTAGGCTGTTTGGCAGAGCCAACCTAGCTATTTTTATCAGATAAAACTTGTGCTACATGTGTGATCAATTTTCAATTTAGCGCGACTTGAATGTACAAATTTCATTTTTCTTAGATATTGTTCCATATTCGATAGTTAGTGGAATGATCAATTTTTAATGCAGAGTGACTTGTGCTCTAAGGTAGTTATGGGAGCCGAAAAACTTAATGTGCATTAATTTGAACATTTATATACTTTCAGTACATCTTAATTTCAAAATTTTGTACATTTTGATCCCATCTTTTTAATCCTAGTTAATGTGTTTAAAAATCACCAAACTTGGTAATGATTAATTTAAAAAAAGGGAAAAGGGCCAAAAATACTCCTAAACTATTCAAAATAAAGCACGCCATCCATCCATTTTTTGCTCAAAAAATACTCTCGCCGTTAGTTAAGTGGCTTAAAAATATCTTCCCTACTAACGGTTGCTCCAAAACAAGCGAGAAGAAGACTAATTTGCCCTTAAACTATTCGAAATGAATCAATTATGCCCTTACTATTCAATTTCAACTTGATGTGATTCTAGATTAATGTAATACTTTAAAACATATGTAATTGAATTCAATTATATTTGCTTCAAGATTTATGAGAAGCAAATTTAATTGAATTTGATTTATTATATACAAATTAATATAATTCAAAATCTTTGTAAGAAATATGGACGTAGGCTCATAGTCCACTTTTTCTGATTGATATGTACTACAGAAATTTGATAAATACAATAACAGAAAGCGATTTAAAATTAGATCAAATCCTGTTGATTTCATTCGACCAAGTTTTGGTTGTTAATATGATAAAGGAGGACCACTACTATAAAAAGATTACACCTTTAATCATGAAAGATCTATTGGACTACTTAATCAGAACTGATCTTTTTAGCATGGAATACGATACTTGAGAGAAAAAAATAGCCTTGTACGTACGTAATTTATGTTTATATCAAAGATGATTAAAGCTAGAAGAGAAGCTTAATTAGAAATCACCTCGAGTATCATGGCAATAATTTTAGTTGCTCAGACGATAATAGCCATGACTTTCATCATTAGTACCTTCCATGAAGTGATCATATCTGGGAATAAATAATAGAGATGAGTTCCCTCCTCCATCAATGCAGTCGTCTAAGCAAATTAAAAATCATACTGTAGTTCATTCAGTTGCCAAAGTTGCCTAATTCAACCGATTCAAAACTATTTGCCTAACTGTCTCAACTTCAATTTTTTTTTTTAATCGATTACTTTCATTCATTAACGGATCATAGAAGACATGTCTAGGTATGGCATCAATTATGCTACACCTGTCATCATCCAAATAGTACAAACATGACAAAATAGAGTAGTTATAATGCATAATATAATTGGACTGGTTTGTAGTGCTCCCATATTCAGCTAGATGATCAGCAAGCCTATTCCCTTCCTAGCAAATGTGTTGCAACTCCACCTCTAGGACCTCCTCTGAACTTCAAACTTTAAGCCTTATAAATTGATCCTCAAGAAGCACATGCCAAATTAGTAGAAATGGTGGGTGAAGTGCTATGTTATATGGAGTTAAATAGTGCCCCGAATTTTTTACACCATCACGTAAATTTAGAGATTATTAATACAATATCTTTTTTAAGTAATTTTGTTTTCCTTTTCTAATGAAAGTAAAATTAGAAGAAAAGTAAAAAACATTAAAAAAAAAAGTTGAATTCTACTCCAACTCTAACCAAAATATTTTCCTAGTTTTACGGGTAACAAAAGTTTTTCTTTTCCAACTAGTTTACAATTTTAGAACGTCTTTTCGTTGACTTTTCTACCCTAATTTGATTGTCATAATATAATTACAGTTTAGTTTTTAATGTCATGTTTGGTTATACAATGATAATTACATATTTAATATATTGGATGAAAATCGCCGGGTCTCGAGCAAGACCTCGAAGCATAGCACGAAGTCTATTCTACGAGGCAAACTTACAAGGAGAGATTGCATGGCTCTTCGCCTCGGAAAATCATCCCAAGAGATGAGGAGAAACAGACTCGAAGTGTCGAGCTCGGAGAAAACTCCACAACCGTGTGATTCCGAACAGAATCGACGCCTCACCAAACGAGGCCTGATCTTTGTAACTGTCGACCGTTGCTCCAGCATTTAAGGAGAATATCGCCAGTCTACCATGATCAAACACGGAATAATGCCATAAAGGCACAATTATGACATTTATAACGTTATTTTTTTCCCCTGATTATAAATAAAATTCATTTGTAAACAAACAGGATATGAACAATACAATATTCAACTTTACTTTTGTTCACTGTCTCGTTTAGCTTATTCACTGCCTCGTTTGCTCAAATTTAACTTCAACTCGAGTGTCACTTTGATACAGGCAAATTACCAGTTAAACCTAATACAAATTCGATTTGTTGTCCTATCCCAATTTAGACCAACACATTTAATATGAAAGTTACTTATCAAATACTATTAAATAAATTTTTTTCGGATGAAAATGTAAGCACGTTTAATATAACATACATACATACATGTATATAAGAAGTATTAAAAAGTATTTATCAGTATGGAAAAAGTACATTCTTGCGGCAAAATATATTGAATAATTATAAGTTGGTAACTAACATCGTAAGGATGTTCTTTCAATAAATAATATTTAATTTTATTAATAAAATCAATAGCAGGTTTAAATTCCTTACCAACTTATCTAATTGCAATTTGAAATTATATAAGATAATTAGCTAATTTCTTAGTTTATTTATAAGTTCATACATGGTCAAGTACTGTAACAGTCCAAGCCCGCTAGTGATACTGTTCGATTTGGGCCTAAGCTCTTACGGCTTTAAAACGCGTCACTAGGGTCTAAGACATGCGTACTTAAATACCCAGGATCACTGTTGTGTTATGCGGATGTAGAACTTAAATAATATGAACATATATATTTAACGGAAAAGGGTCAGCTTTACCCCTCTACTATCGAATATTGTTTACCTCGAACCTTCGTTATACTATCAGAACATATATTCCCCTACCGTTACTAAAGTAGTTAAAAATACCCGAAAATCCACTGTGGCAAAAATCATTCTCTGTGGCCTGACAATTGGGTGAGGTGGACGCCACGTGGCATGCCACCTCAGCACCTAAGTTTACTTCCCTCTCCCAATACCTGTTCCCTTCTCATTTTTTCATTCACCACCATCAAAGCCACCGGCTTCACTTCCCTTAACCACCACTGCCATCACCACTTCACACAAGCAGTTCAAAACAAAAAATTTCAACAAAAATAGAACCATGTTTTCGAAATTCAACACAGTGAATCGCTAGCCCAGAAAGAAGAAATTATCATCTCAACCTATTTTTCCATCAGATCAATGGTTGCCTTAGAGACTATTTGTGCAAATCTATCATTGGAGCAGCAGAAGCAAAAGGGCAATTTTGATGGTTCAATTATCGTTTGCCTTTTCTTTTCTTTTATTGACATAGCAGAGAAAGGCAGCCATACCTTACCGGAAAATCCCATCTCTAATGCTTCATTCTTTTTGTTTATGGATAAACTTCCATTGTTAGGTCCTATGAGTTCACTGCTTGGGGTTGAAAGCTTCAAATGCCTTTGCTTGAGTTCGAAATTCGATTTTGAGTAATTCTTGCGGTGAATTTAATTTCATCTTACTGTTTTTCTTTTTTTCTTTTGAATTCTTTTTTTTAGGAGGGGGGGGGGGGTGTAATTGGTTTCTGAGCTAAAACTTTGTGTTATTAGATCAAAGTGGCGTGACTGAATTTTGCACCATTAATTTTCCAATTGGGTGCTTGGAATGTTCATTAACGGAGGTGTTAGTGGTGGAGAAGGTATTGGGGGAGGGGAGTAAACTTAGGTGCTGAGGTGGCATGCCACGTGGCGTCCACATCACCCAATTGTCAGGCAACATAGGATGATTTTTGCCACAGTAGATTTTCGTTAAAAATAAGGGTATTTTTAACTATTTTGCTAACGGCAGGGGTATATATGTTCTGATAGTATAACGAAGGTTCGAGGTAAACAATATTCGATAGTAGAGGGGTAAATCTGACCCTTTTCCATATATTTAATGGTATACCTAAAATATGTGTAAAAATTGTTATATCAACAAAACATAAGCAAAAATAAAAAATCAGGAGTTATGATTTACTACAATTTGCATATACAATCAGAGAAATTGAAGCAAAAAAATATGCAATAAGAAAAGAATTAAAAGAATTACCTAGAATAGACCATCTAGAAGACTCACATTAAATGAGAACTGCGAGGAAGAAAGAAATGGACCAAAAAAAGTTCATTTTCAACAAAATATTTTACCTAGTGCCCTCAATAAGACATGGTCTTACTTAATTGCCCCCACTTACAAATGTTTTAAGTAAATGCCCTCCACATCATACCCCCTTATGAAAGGACTATTTTGCCCCCCAACTTGTGTTAATTCACGCTGAAGATTTCCTTCTCTCCTTCCCCATTCCTGACCTCCTTCTTTCTTCTTTGTGTGGCCGCCAACTTGTTTAATTCACGCTGAAAGATTTCCTTCTCTCTTTCCCCATTCCTGGCCTCCTTCTTTCTTCTTTATGTGCTAGAAATTTGGGATTTTTGTTTCTTGTGCTTGCTTGATTCCAGTGATTTGAAGGTTTTTGTTGCCTATGGCTATTAGATATTCATGTTTTGCATAGAGCTTAAAATCTTGACCATGGCCAAGAGTTGCATAGACTTTCTCTGCAAGTTGCTTACTGAAGTAGAGTTTAAAGTTTTGGCTATTGCCAATACTTACAGAGATATTCTGTGTAAGTTGTCACTTCCACCAGAACTTAGAGTCTTGGCTATTGCCAAGAGTTGCAGAGACTTTGTCTCCAACTTGTTCACTGCAGTAGAGGTAGAAGTGTTGGCAATTACCAATACTCTTAGAGTCTTTTAGTGTAAGGTCCCCCTTGCCAGAACTTAAAGTCTTGGCTATCGCCAAGAGTTGCAGAGACTTTGTCTCCAACTTTTTCACTGCAGTAGAGGTAGAAGTCTTGGCAATTGCCAATACTCTCAGAGATTTTTAGTGTAACCCTTGCCAGAACTTAAAGTCTTGGCTATTGCCAAGAGTTGCAGAGACTTTCTCTGCAAGTTTTGCATTGCAATATAGGTAAAAGTCTTGGCAATTGCCAATACTTGCGGAGACTATTTGTACAAGTTGCTCCTTCCACTAGAGTTTAAAGTTCTGGCAATTGTCAATACTTACAGAGACTATTTGTACAAGTTCCCCTTTCCGCTGGAATTTAAAGTGTTGGCTATTGACAATAGTTGTAGAGACTTTTTCTGTAGTTGTAGAGACTATGGCAACAGGGCTTAAAGTCTTGGCAATAGGCAAGAAGTCTCTACACAGCCTCCCATTGCAGTAGAGTTTAAAGTCTTGGCTATTGCCAATACTTTACAGATTTTTCAGTCTTTGCAGCAGAACTTAAACTCTTGGCAATAGTTGCAGAGAACTTTACCCTTGCAACTTGAAGAAATCTTACGTTGAATCTTCTCTTGAACAAAGAAATCTGTAAAAGAAATGGGGTTTTATGGTTTTCTTGATAGCGTGAATGGAGAAAAGGAAGAGGAGGGACTGAGGCACGTCTTTTTACTGATTTGTAGGGGTATTTTGGTCCGAAAATTTTTTATCAAACTAATAAGGGCATTTTTGCTAAACATCTGTTAGTGAGGGCATTTTGGCAAACTAAAGCTTCCTGTGTCATATTTTTGCAAATGCCCCCATTTTCAATAAATATCAGAACAGAAAATATTAACCGGAAAAATAGGTCGCCACGATGGCATCATTAACAAATAACAAGTATGATAGAGAAATGACAAAGAAAGAATTAACATAAGATTAGACAAAGAACAAAATTATTCAACTTTATAACTCAAAACATATTTTGCATGCTCCTGCTATTCCAAACTTTAAGCTATGCATCTTAACACTAATCTTAACAAACTTTATGCAATGGCATTAGACATACCTGTCAATCGGGCCCAGACCGGTCCGTTAAGAGTCGGCTCACTGGTCCCGGTACGGGTCCGGTCCGAATCGGTCTTTTTTTAAAAAAATTTATGTCCGACTCGGCCCTAACCCATTAAGCACCGGTCCGATCCGATCTTGCATATCACATATATTTTAAATTCTATGTTAAATGAGTAAGTGATGCAAGTTTTTTATGCTCCCTTAAAATCTTTTTTTTTTTGGCAAGTGATATTCATGATAAATTATGAAAAAAAACTCAATCTTGTTAGTGCACAATTGATGTCAGTGTCTTATCTTTTTTATGTTTTTAGAATTATGTACAGTATATATCTTGTTTTAGCTTTTGAGCTTAGAAAGTGTTTATGGTTGATGCAGATATATATGACCACCAATTACAATTGAGATTGTTCACAACTTGACGTTGAGCTTTAATATGAGAATTTATGAATTAATATATACTAGGTAACTTGCCCGCGCATCGCACGGTCTTGAAAATCCTCTCGTTGATCTTACAAAATGACTGTTTTCTAATATCGAATATTAAAAATAACAAATCAGATCCATCATTGAGTTTTTGTTTCTTAATGTAAACTTACAAAAAAAATTAAAAAATATATATAAAAGATGAAAAAGAGTGGATAGAAGCTCACCATCGTCACAAAGCGAATTCACCATATAATTAAATGAAAAAAAAAAATTCGCTTATATTTTGGTATAGAACTGCACATCCTTTTTACTGTCTTCATTATATTTAATTAAAAAGAAATTACCACAATGAACTAATTAACAATTTTAATAGCAAGAGAAAAGCTTATGCTAAAGTAAATCATTGTCAACCTCAAGAACAACTC
This sequence comes from Petunia x hybrida, assembly GCA_037355625.1. Taxonomy (NCBI): domain Eukaryota; kingdom Viridiplantae; phylum Streptophyta; class Magnoliopsida; order Solanales; family Solanaceae; genus Petunia; species Petunia x hybrida. Next base: position 135,048 of record JBBBVM010000656.1, on the reverse strand, counting down.
TAAAGCTTGTCTACTTTATTAACATTAAAAGACTTGTTAAATATTTCAATGCCAGAAACTAAATTTAACAATGAATAAATTCATAAATTCTTCTCGGTCTCCATTTTTCTTCGGATCAGCATCATCATTTTCCAATTTATTTTTCAGCAACTCTTTATTATAAGAGCTATACCACGTCATTCTTTTATGTTTCTCAATTAGTATATATATAGATATAGATAGATATATAAGTAGACATTCTTTTCATATCATTGATTTGTTTAAATCCTAAAAGATAAAAAATATGTTTTGTTCTGCTAATTGATCATGCACTTCAGAACATTGTTGTGTCCCTTCATTTCTTCCACTGGAGGAGCTTTATTCTCCAAAAGGTATGTGGTAATAAACTAATCTAGAAAAAATGGTTGTCAAGTTAAGAAACGCTTTAGTTTAAAAAATGAAGAATCTAGAAAATCAAGCTACACAATATTGAATTTTAATGAAAACACCAGAATAACATACCTTTCCATAAAACTCACAAAAGTAGTTGTTGTTAGGTAAATTCTATTTTCTTAATCGTTTTCTGCATAATTGCAAGAGGTAGCCAAACATACTAACTAAATAAACACACACAAAATGAGATGTTAATAAATCTAACAACTAAGCAATCACAAGGAGAGCTGAAAAGTTCGAAAACACATAGAATAAATCCGGAAGTTTGATATAATAGCTTAGTAGAAATTACAGTTTTTGAACCAAAGTGCTTTTAAGTGCTCGATAATAGCCATATGCCTGCAATTGGCTCCAAGATGACAGTAAACCAACATCGTCAATAAAAAAAATCGTCCTAACTCCTTTAGGTAGTCCTAATTCCAGAAGAGGAACAAACAAATCACCAAAGAAAATAAGAAATGTTCAATTATCCAATTACTACACCTTACCTTGGTGGTGTATTGATCATGATACCCTTGTAATATTTAAAAAAACATAGCATATGAAGCTTGAAAAAGGCACTCAAAACGGTTAATGCCTCTATGAGAAAAATCATTACCTTCAAGAAAGAGAAAGAATTGTATTTCTGCATGTGCAAAAGAGCAAGAGCCAAGAAGAGAAGAAAGAGGGGCATGAAATTAATCAGCTACTTTCAGCCTCATTGTCCCATAAATCCAAAAACACGTATTCCATTCCGAAGCAAAAGAGGTAAGTAACTGCTAGTAACATTTATTTATATGCTTAAATTAGGATTCAGATCATGAGGTAAAGGGCTATGATATGATATATATAGGGGTGGAAGAGAAAGCTGTGAAAGAACTTTGATTGTTGGGCTTTTAACTTTTACAAAATAGGAGTGCTAAATAACGTTTGGAGAATGTGTAATCTGAAAGATTCATATACCTATTTAATCATAAGATATCATTTATTACGGAGTAGCCAATATTTTAGTAACCGATTTTGTCATTGAAGTCATTAGTTTTGAATAGAATCACTGGTTACAAAGAATGCTATAATTTGCAAGAGAGGGAACGTGGGTTGAGACTTAAATGTGATGAGTCATTAATGAGATTTGAAAGTGAAATAAGAATAGCTGCAATCTGCATTCTGTTGATGACTACACAAATTCAAGTGAATTGGAAAGTAAGAAAAACAATCAAAAAGTTGGAATCCTTAGCCAGGCATGCCACCAAACTTGCCTATAGTTCTTAATTAGTATATACTAGGGAAATGGACCGTGCTCGCGCGGTCGTAAACTTCTATAGTAAATTTACAATTTATATTGCCGTGATTTCACTCTTCTTTACTATGACTTTTAGTTGCTTTGTCCGTAGTCTGTGAGTTTTCTGACTATATTCAGTAACTGAAATTCCACCACGTCATTCACTTACTGTGGATCATAAACGGATGATTTTGTAGTAAAATTAGGAGGTTAAACTCAAATTTGGTATTCAAATATTAAAAGTAATAACAAAATGTTGTTAAAGTAGGAAAGGAATTTGTGTGGGGGGAATTTCTATGTTCTAATTTATTTGTTCCCTGCCACAGATTTTATCTAATTCTTCAATATTCATTCATCCTACTTTAATTTATGGCATCATTCATTACAAAGCAAAACTGAAAATGAAAATTGAATTGGTGTTTTGCTTCATTGCGAAACAAAACTGAAATGAGTTTTGAATTGGTGCTTTACTTCTGACCGTTTCTCTTCTACCCTGCTGTTACTTTGGAGCATCATAAGGCAAAAATCCAAATTTTCTAAAAAATAAGAAAAGAAAAACATGGCTTGAATTGAGTGAAAAGAAGAAAATGATGAAAAGATGTCAAAATAGTAGAATCCTTATCAAAGAAACTATGCCACATCACTTTTACATAAATTCCAATTAATATATATATATATATATATATATATATATATATATATATATATGAATTAATTTATATAGGTAGGCAAATAATGTGGCATATCTATTTGATGGAGGATTGAACTATTTTACCCATTTTTCTTACTTCATTCTTTTCACTTAGATCACTCAACTTTTCACCTTAGTAATTCCGTTTACTTTTACTTCCAAGGTCACCAAAGACACCTACTTCATGCATTAAAGCTCTTGAAATAAAAAAGAATTAAATGGAAATAAGGGAGAAAAAAAGGCCGAAAAAATCAATTCTTGGCCAGTGAACTTTATACAAAATTAAAATTTGATTTAACATTAATATTACAGAAATAATCAGTCTTTACTAATTTATCATTTTATGACTAATGTCTGTATTAAATATGAACAATTCATTTAAATCAGTATATGTGAACTTAATAAAAACAAACAATGTCTTTTTTTTTTCCATAACAACGTTTTACATTTTCTATTATTTTTCTCTTCTTCTCCCAACCCCATAATTGTCTCACAATATTCTAGTTATTTTCTATATCAATCAAATTTGACATTCAATATAACTTGACTTTCAAAAGTATATCAAGTATGAATCGTTCAAAATACTATTTCATTATGCGATGGAGACGTAGTAAACATATTTCTTTTTATTTTTTTAAATATAAATGTTAATAGCTTGTTTAGCCAAGCTTTTAAAAGTCATAAATACTTTCTCTTACTGCTAAAGAAAGCCACATGTTGTATATTACTAAACAAAAAAAATATTATAACTTGAGCTCTTATATTTTAATAAAATATAAAGAAAAATCAAGTAAAGCAGACATATAAAAATTTATATAGGAAAGGAAAAATTACATCACATATAAGGAACGAAAAGAAACAGAAGCTAAATGCCTTGATGAAATAAATTTGAACATGTCAATAAAAAAAAAAGGGAAAATAAAGAAGCAAAATATTAATATATTCTTCATCATGCTGCTTGCCTATGGAACCGTCGGCTACATTTGAGGGAAAAGGAGGCTTTGATAAAGAAAAGGAAGGACTAAAGAGAATCTGCTCATAATGCAATAGAAATGAGAGGAAGACTTACGGTGAATGAAACTTTTGTTGGCCTTATATATAAGATGGAATGTGAAGAAGAAGAGTCTTCTATTGCATTTATTGCCACTTTAATTGTCATGATTATTTTGAATGTTGAAACATTCCAATAAGTATTGTAACAGCTTTTTCATTAAGTAAATTAAAGACCATTAAATTAAAAAAATCTCACTACACACGGTCAAATGAAAATGTAGAGAGAAAACCATCTTGAATGAAGAGGAAAAGAAATCATTGTTTTTCCTACTTTTTGATGGAATGGTGGCCATAGAGGTATGCCACATCACCTAGTTATAATCCTCAATTAGTAGATATATAGATATAGATACTAGGGAAATGGACCGCGCTCACGTGGTCGTAAGATTCTATAGGAAAATTATATTTTGAATCGTCGTGAATTCACTCGTATTTACTGTGACTTTTTGTTGCTTTCTATTCTGTAGTTCACAAGTTTTTTCAACTTGTTATGAGTGAGCCGGTCATGAAAAACTTCAATTTATCCACAATATTTCTTTTTTGTAATATCAAAATATTTAAAATCGCTGACCATAGAATATAGGAAAAACTTCAACTGAAAATAGTACAGTTAACGTTTTTCATGTATAATATCAAATGTATACGCTTGACTCTTCAATTGTACTCTACTCGTAGCCGTAAGCGTAAGAATTTAGCATCTCCTTAAGTATAAACTAACAAATGTAAGACAGACGGGAAAAGATCAAACTCATAAAGGAGCACATAAATAAATTGTAAATACTTTTAATACATAAACATTATAAGAAGAGGGAAAAAGTTGAGTAAGAAGTAAGAACTTTTATTACAATATAAAAAAAGTAAAAAGGAGGAGAATAACAAAAAGGAAAAAAAAATACTAAGACTTTTGACTTATACTATTCGAGAACACTAATCTAGAATTTAATTGGTCGATCATGTTCTGATTTTACATATCAAATTATATATAACGGCATTATTCATATAATATAAAAGACAAAATCGAAATTTGAAGTTCATGAATTCAGAATTCTAATGATTTTTAATTATGGAATTCTAAAACATATTATATTTTTCAAGACAAATACAAAGTGATCAGAACTCACCCTTTGTCCAAGATGCCTTATCTTCCCCCTTCTTTATATATTCACCTCTTTTCTTGACCTACCACAATTATATAGAGTATACCATTGGGATCTCTTACATAGCCTGATGAGCAAAACAAACCAATTTACTTGTGAATGAAGAATAAACAATGTGCGGGATCTTCTATAAAGACCTTAATCATCTATTCAGCACTTGAAGTGTCAAAGATAGAAGGTAAAAGGAAACCAAAACACACAAATCAACACAAAAGAAAGAGAGACAATCAACAAATAATCATTTTTAATAATCAGAAATTACAATTCTATTATCCACTTCTCGAAAGTAAAACGATTTGAATATAATGGGAAGTGGGGATATGACACTTAAAAATAACTTAAAAGAATAATTAAAAAAAATTGCACTAACACAATAGTTTAAGGCATATGTAACGTTAAAAACTAAATAGGCAAGGGACTTCAATACTTGACTTAAACTTTGAGAACAATAGCACCCCTTTCATTGCCAAGAACATATGTGGGAGAATGTCCAATGCCCAGTGAAAGCTAAATCAGATGATGGCTCATATTTGCATAGGCGGTGGAGGTAATTTTTACCTTAGATTCTTTGTTTTATATAATGGACACATTAATACCCATTAATAAAAATTAATGACAATGAAGGAGAAAGAAAACTGTAACAATTATAGAATGTAATAGAAACGTTTAGACATTCGTTAAGCCTTAAAAATAGGCTAAAAAATCATGAAACCTTAGCCAAAGAACTATGCACATCAGCAAACTTATAGCTATCAATTAGTAAATCTCGCTATTTGATGTCTATTGTGTATCCAGTCCTTCAATATCTTAAACTCAAAGTAAAAAGATATATAAAAATACTGGTACATGGTCGGTGTCACATCACTCATTCATAGACAAAAATTACAATATATTTACTATATGCTTACATGTCTAGTTCTAATTCATTTCTTTTCTTATTAACAAAGGCAATAAAAAGAAATATTACAGTCACAAAAATAATAAAAAGAATCCCATAAAAGAAATGAAAAAAAAAAACAAAAGCTAAATATCTCTATTAACTAAATTTGAACATGCCGATAAGAAAAGGAAAAGAGGCAAAGGAAAAACGTCTTCGCCCTCATGCTTGCTTACGGAAACATCTGGTTATATTTGAGGGCCAGGAGAGTTTTGAAAACTAAAAAGAATGAATTAATGAGAGTCTGCTGGGAAAATAAAGATGAAGACTTGAGGTTGAGGAAAAATGAGAAATTTCCATGTCTTTACATAGTCCTTTTAGTTGACCTTTCTTAAGCTAATTCTGCCTATTCAATTTCTCCATTATGTGCAATTACTACACAATAAGTAATTGAATTAATGGTATATTTTCAGTTTCTCCATTGACATGCATTTACTTGACATGCATTTGCTATGCACAATAAACCACTACAGACCACGATTAATAGGGAAAGAGAAACGGCCACAAATCAATTAGATGTGGATTGTCATTTTTATTTTTATACTTAGAAAAAGCATAGGATGTGAGGGAAAATAAATTGAGCATTTTTATACATTTTGAAGTGAATGGTGGCCATAGAGGCATGCCACCTCACTTGCCTATAGTTCTCAATTAGAAGATATATAGATATAGATATAGATTCTTGTATATATTAAGCACCAAGAAGATCATTTGTATAAAGTACTTAATTAATATATATTCTTGATTTCTACTGCTTGGTCTAACTTATTGACTCAACATATTCATTCATTGTACCTAATGAAGCTAAAAGTATCTTTGATACTGCTGCATATTGAGGGATTTTAAAAGGGACTAAATGCTACATTAGATTTTATTTCATTTTCGAAAAAAGCATGTCTCAATTTTCCTCGACAGATAGTATAATTTTCAATCAAACCGATCCGGTCCGGTCCACCGGTGGGCCAAAGACCAGTCTTTTACCGGTCCGGACTAACCGATCTTTTTCTTAAGCCCAGCTTGGCCCGCAGCCCGCTTCCTCCTTGTCACAGACCGTTTATAATGAACCGGTCCGGTCCAGTACCGAACTAGCCCGGCCCAATTGACAGGGATAATTAGACTTACAACTCTTTAACCTCGTTACTCTTTTGATAGTTCCTTTCCTATTCTTTAATTTTTCCTCAAATCCAAAACCATTATAGAGAATATCTTTTGTTCATCTAAGGCCTCATTTATTTGCACTCGGTGGAGGTCTGAATCTAGATGATTCAGATCTCAACCCATTAAGTTTATTTTTTAAAACCTCTTAATAAATCTAAATGCCCTTATTTGGACAAATCTGTAACAAAGTCTTTATATTATTCAGACCCTAAAAAATACACAACTTTTTTTTGGCCAAGTCATGCTCCTGATTTCTTTCACCACAACTACTTCATGCCCCACTTTCTCTCCTCCAAATACCATAGCTAATCAAAAATATCTCTGAGACTGATAATTTTCCAAACTTTACATGTATTTTAAAGTTGGGTATCTTCCAATTAATCTTATTTTTTAATGGTAATACTCATCTTTGAGATTGGAGTTTAAACAAGACACTTTAAAAGTAAGATTGAGGAGAACATAGACTAAAGTTGGAGACGTTCACAAAAAATGAGGCTTTAAAGGAAGAACAGTGGCTAAAATAAAAAGGAAGCAACGAGGCGTTAGTGAAAACAGTGGGTTTGGAAGGAACGTATTAATCCCAATTCTTTGATTACTTTTTGTTGGAATTATCTGTTAAGAGTCCACCCAAAAGGGGTCCTCTTAAAGCTTATCCTGGTAAATAAATAATTACCTAGTAGAGTCCTATAAAAGGACAACTACTTCATACAAGCTATAAATAAAACAGTAATACATAATGAAAAGAACGTACTTTTCTATGCAGCTCTTCCTTTTTCTCTCTACCAAATAACTAGGTGTTTAGACTGTGGATAAAGGAGTTGATCCGTCAAGCACGTGACAACTACCGACGGCCAGTAATTCCAGCCACGGTTCAAGATCATACTACTTCCGCTTACGAGAACAACAAGTAAGTTCTCGGTTTATGTTTAAACAATCTATTTAGTATAGATTTGTGATATATGCATATATCTACTCTTCATTGGTATCAGATGTCATAGGCTGATTTTCTGGTCCGAAAAAAATGTGCTATTATTCTATTTATCAATGTGAATTTAGACTGTATATGTAGAATTTTTTTTAACACAGTCCGGAGCTTTGGGATACTAAAATCATTATTGTTAAATGCTTGAGAATATGGGTAAAACTAATATGCCTCCAAATCTGAATCCACAAACGTGATTCTCCAAACCTTGACATTACAAGGACACATCTGAATATGTATTCTGTTCAACAAGGAGAAATCATAAAAACTTGTATTTTTACCCAACATTACTTGAATCAGTTTTCAAATATATATCAAAAAAAATAAAAAGAATTGAAATCAGTTTCTTTTCTGTTCCCACCAAACACGCCATGAAGAACACCTACAAATGGAAAAAGCTCCCGCCAAAACCAAAATCAGTTGTGTTAATTTTTTTTTTACACACAATAGAAGTGCAGTGAACCTCAAAAAATCAACAAAAAAAGCTTGGTGCTCCATAGCCATGGCTGATTCGCAAGGATGAAGAAGAAAAAGTTTCTTTTTTGTCATCTTCCACAATATAATGGCGGCGCCAGTACAGAAGAGAAGATGAGATAAGGAACTAGGGTTTCTTTAATCTTCTAAATAATATTCTGATTTTTTTTAATAAAAAGAAAAAATGTATGGAGCTTTGTGCTCCAACTACATCAGCAACAATGGCAATGATAAGGAAACAAGAAAGAAACATATGACGGCTGTTTTGTGAGAGGTGAAGGAAATTAGGTTGTCCTTCTTAAATTAAACTTGTAAAATATGCACGCCTGTTTTTTTGTTTGAACATATAATAGGCCTTTATTGGTGGCCCACCTGTAGATCAATCCTTTTAGTAGAAACTAACATACGATACAATTTCACTTCACGGCACGGCTAAAAAAAAGAAAGAGCTTCGCTCGGTTGGCCTTCCTACGCTGACGAATGCCTCTTTTCTCTAGGTTTCCCCTAATGGCTCATTGCTGCTTTCAAAGCTACACTTGCCACCACGCCGCAGAACGGGAGCTCGTGTGGAACCTTTTATTCTGGTGTAACCGCGGTAGAACTCAGCTTTCTCATCACATGAATGAGACATAACTTCTATTCATAGGGAAAATTTCATAACTAACCAAGTATCTTACATAGCCCTACTAGATAATAGACATATTAACATATATCAATGGCTAACCAAAATTGATGCTAAATAATAGGTACATGGATATCCTAACTTCTAAAAGATCTGCGTGAATATCTCCTAAATACTAGCGTCGATTGTGTTAACTATCAGCAGCCGAAAAATCTTCAAACTAATGGACGCGTGAAAATTCAGGACAGTATGCAAGGGATATGCATGCAGTATCCGCAAAACAGTTAAAAGGAAATAGTCAGGACTGTATGGAAATTCACTGTATATGCAAATATAAGGACTGTATGCAAGGTATATGCATGAAATATTCAAGAAATATAAACATACTATTTAAATTAATTGACAATATGCTAGGTAAATATCAACAATATGCAAAAAATATAAAAATAATATGTAAATTCAGAGACAGTATACAAGGTATACATGCAAAATATCAACATAAATAATTAAAAGGAAATAGACAAACCTGCCGTTTCTTTAGGCTAAAAAACCCTAACTGTTTAAATTACAAATGAATAATTAGAAGTTGAGGAAGATAAAAAGGAAAGTTTGATTTTATCTTAGATTTCGAAATTTAAAAAATTTGTTTTACCGCTTAAGTTTTGATATACCGAAAAAATAGGATAATTTTCATAATCAGTGAGTAGTAATTGAGAAGTGGTAAAACTAATAAATGCACAGTTAAAAATTGCTCATTCCCATGATAATAGGCACGCTGATAGGGAGTTAAAGAGTTTTTAAAAGTGGCTATTAAATGATTAGTAAATAAGTCTAAAAGTCTATTTACAATAATTTAGATAAAATGTATCTATTTTCTGATAAAGTCCCTCTCAAATGTCTATACACTGTAAAAATTCCAAACTTTAATGGGCTAAGGCCCACAAAACAAATATTAATTATAATAGATCTGGTTTTGGCTAATGAGCCATTAACAGTTATATTTTTTTATTCTAGTATTAGGTAAATGGCCTATTTTAAAAATAAAAGAAATTTTAAATTTATTTATAATCACAGATTATGAAATTTAATCAAACTGAATTTTTCATGAATATAAATTAAGTATTTATATTCTTGATAAAAGAAAGATTATTTTTATTAACTCAATTGCATGAAATGTTAATTAGTTTAACATTAAGTATATTTGTTGATTAGCTTAGCAAATTGAATGAAATGTTAATTAGTTTAATATTTATTTAATTCATTTAATATAGTTAAGTTTGTTTAACATATTAAAAATATTAATTAGTTTAATATTAATATATTTGTTAATTAGTTTAACGAATACATTTATGTTAATTAGTTTAACATTTGATTTATTTATTTAATATGTTAAATAAAATTTAAATTAATTTAAGTTAATTTGTTTAACTTAGATCCATACGGGATTATAAGATCATAAAAAAAAATATTATTTTTTAGTATGATTAGACATTAAGCTAAGTAGTTGACTAGGTTAATTTACATGTGTTTAATTTCTGGATGATGACTGGGAACATAGCGACCTTTCGTCTCCATTATTAATATATGTGTTTATTAACTTAATCAACTTAATGCTTATTGTCCGAATATGTATGTTGAACATAGTACTTGCGTTTAGAAATTCCTTCTTTAGATCCTCACTATATTTTTTTTATTTTGTTAAAAGAATGTCTACTGCTGCTAAGAACATTGTTGCTGAGCTCAATAAAGGGTTGAAACTCAATGGTGACAACTATGAGACCTGGAGCTTAAAAGTCCAATATGTGCTTGAAGAGCAAGAGGCTCTGGAGGCAATTAACATCGTCATGGATGAGCCTGAGGAAGGCACCACGGCTCAGCATAGGCGTGACCATGCGGCTTATGACTCTTGGAAAAAGAAAGACTCCTTGGCTCGCATTACGTTGCTGAGCACCTTAGATGATGATATCTTAAGGGAATTTAAGAATCACCAAAGAGCTATGGGTCTTTGGGTTGTTTGAAGAATAGGTTTGGTACCTGTTCTATTGAAAGGCTACGATCCTTAACAATCAAGTTTGACTCATACAAGAAGCGCCCAGAACATTCAGTGAGAACTCATCTGAGGCTTATGACAAACATGATTGGGGAGTTAAAAGATGCTGGTCATGTGTTGACCGATGAGCAACAAGTTCAAGCTGTCATACGGTCCTTACCTAATTCTTGGGATCATATGAAGATGCATTTGACCCACAATCAGCTAATCAAGACTCTGGAAGATGTCCGGAGATCTCTTGAGCTTGAAGAGGATCGGCTTGAGGCTGCTAAGCCAACAGCTGAGTTGCATATGACAACATCCTCTAAGGCCAAAGGTGGCTTTAAGAAAAAGAATTGGGTTAAGAAAAGAGGACCAACTCAGTCTCAGCCTGCTAAAAGAGCAAGGGCAGAACAACAAGGCAATAACAAACGTCCCAAACGTGTAAATGTTGCAAAGGTGAAATGCTTTAACTGTGACAAAAAGGGTCACTATGCTAAGGATTGCTCTGAGCCTCCTAGAAAGGTATTTCACAAAACTCAAACTAGTGAACTTTGCGTTTCTAGTTCAGTGTTTTTGACTGAATCTAATCCTTTGTGGATTGTAGACTCAGGAGCAACGGACCACATAACGAGGGAACGCAATTCTTTTGTAGAGTTTCGGCGTATTTCACGTGGAACAAATTGGATTTATGTGGGCAACAACAATAAGGTTGCTGTTGAAGGGATCGGTACATGCAAGTTAGTCTTGCGTGGTGGTCGACACCTACTACTACATGATGTCCTCTATGCTCCAGGAATTCGCCGGAATATTATTTCTGTTATTGTTTTGCTTAAACTTGGCTTTAGCTTGTTTTTCCATGACAATTCTGTCAAATTGACTTTAGGTTCAACTTTATTTGGTTTTGGTCATGTGACCGGAGGTTTTATTATTATGGATTTGGATTATGATTCATTTAATAATAACACTAGTTTTTCTATGTTTCCTTCCTCACATAAATATGATAGTGATGTAAACATATGGCATGCTAGACTTGGTCATATTGGCCAACAAAGAATGCAAAGGTTAGCAAAACAAGGTTTGCTTACTGGCATTGAACATGTGGAATTGTCCACTTGTGAAAATTGTCTAGCAGGAAAATCTGCAAGAAAACCCTTCGGTAAAGCGACTAGAGCTGAATATCCCTTGCAATTAGTCCATTCGGACATCTGTGGGCCTATGAATGTCAGGGCTAGTCATGGAGTGTACTATTTCATCACATTTATAGATGACTACACTCGTTTCGGTTGTCTATTTAATTTCCCACAAATCAGAAGCAATAAGTTGTTTCCAACGCTATATGAGCTTAGTGGAAAATCAATTAGACAAGAAGATAAAAGTTCTTCGAACCGACCGAGGTCGAGAGTACTTGTCAACTCAATTTAACGAGTTATGTGATGGAAAGGGAATTGTTCATCAGTTGACTATCCCAAATACTCCACAACAAAATGGCGTTGCAGAAAGAAGAAATAGGACGCTTCTAGAAATGGTTAGGTCAATGATGGCACAAGCTAACCTCCCAATTAGTTATTGGGGTGATGCATTGCTTACTGCTACCTATGTACTTAACCGAGTGCCTACAAAATCAGTTGCAACCACTCCATATGAGTTGTGGACTAGAAGAGCACCCAACCTAAGTGTATTAAGACCTTGGGGTTGCGCTGCCTATACACATGATTCTTCTCACAAACATGGAAAATTAGGCCCGAGAGGAAAGAAAAGTATCTTTATAAGATACTCAGAAACCTCTAAGGGTTATGTATTTATAGGTCAGCAAGACAATGGGAGCGTAACTGAGTTTGAGTCACGAGATGTCACATTCTTAGAGGATGAGTTTCCTAAAAAGGGAGAGGTAGGTCAAGACCTAACCTTGTTTGAGATAGAGGATCAAGACCAACAAAGATCACTTTATTCGAGTGGGAGAAATTTAACAGATGACGAATTAGTTTCACATCAACAACCTCCTTCATCATCGGATGCGAATGTAAGTAATCATTTGACAAACTGTGACCAAATGGATCTTGTTCTAAGTGGGAGCGAGATGGTCACTGATCTTGTTCCAAGTAGGAGCAGGATAGATGTTCTTGATCCAATTGGGAGCAACGTTGATCCAAATGGGAACAACGAAGAAAAATCACAAAAAGGACGTGGTTTACGTAAAAAAATTCCCCATCGACGATTTGATGTCGAAGGTGCTGAACTTTTTATGTTGTTCTTACAAGTAGAAAACGAGCCTAAAAATGCAAAAGAGGCTCTCTCATGCCCTTCTAAGGAAAATGGATTAAAGCAATGGAAGATGAAATGGAGTCAATGAGAGTCAACAAAGTCTAGGAACTAGTTGATCTCCCGAAAGAACGCAGAGTTATTGGGAGCAAATGGGTTCTCAAGATTAAGCTCAAGGCTGATGGCGCAGTTGAGAGATATAAGGCTCGACTGGTGGCGAAAGGTTATACACAACAAGAAGGAATAGACTACGAAGAGACTTTCTCACCTGTTGTGCGATTTAACTCAATTTGCCTGATTCTAGCTATAGTAGCAAGTTTAAATCTTGAATTACATCAAATGGATGTAAAGACTGCCTTTCTCAATGGAGAATTAGATGAAGAAATTTATATGGAACAACCCGAATGTTTCATTGAAAAAGGCCACGAACAAAAGGTTTGTAGACTTTTGAAGTCTATTTATGGCCTCAAACAATCTTCAAGGCAGTGGTAATACACTTTCAAAATGTGATCATATCCAATGGTTTTACTATGGTTGATGAAGACCATTGTGTTTATACCAAGAGATCAAGAAATAAGCTTGTAATTCTGACATTGTATGTCGATGATATACTTATAGCTGGAAATGATAAGGAGTTATTAAACGAGGTAAAGGCCTGGTTGTCGTCTCAATTTGAGATGAAAGATATGGGTGAAGCTGCATATATTCTTGGAATCAAGATTTCAAGAGATCGTCCTAAGAAACTATTGTATCTCTCTCAGGAGAATTACATTAAGAAAATTATTGAACGATTTAATATGCAGAATAGCAACCCAATTGACACTCCTATCAGCAAAGGCCATAACTTTGGAAATTATTTGTGTCCTCAAACACCTGAAGAGACAGAAAAGATGAAGCGAGTCCCTTATAGAAGCGCAGTCGGATGTCTAATGTATGCTATGGTGTGTACTAGACCTGATATTTGTCAAGCAGTTGGCTTGGTAAGTAGATATCAATCCGATCCAGGTCCAGCACATTGGCAAGCAGTAAAGAGGATCATGAGATATTTGAGAGGAACAGCTGACTACGCACTTTGTTATCAAGGCAGCAAAGATTTGCGATTAGTTGGATACACTGATGCTGATCATGGAGGAGATTTAGACGAGAGGAAGTCTACCACAGGATATGCCTTCTTACTTAGTAATGGTGCCATATCATAGAAGAGTAAGAAGCAATCATGTGTAGCACTATCCATGATGGAAGCCGAATATGTGGCTCTGTCAAAAGCAACAAAAGAAGCTGTTTGGTTGAATAGGCTCTTCAAAAGCTTGTTGGGTAACACTGATGATGAACCAGTGTTGGTCTACTGTGATAGTAAGGCTACAGTTGATGCAACCAAGAATCCTAAGCATCATTGTGATACTAAGCACATAGATATCAAGTATAACTATGCAAGAGACATGTATAAACACAAGAGGTTGAACCTGGTGAAAATATCTACAGAAGATATGGTAGCAAACCCATTGACCAAGCCTTTAGCTAGAGATGCGTTTGTGAGACACACTAGGTCTCAAGGCTTGCGTAGACTTTGAGAGATTTTGTATTATTCTTTGTTTTTTTCCAGCTGTTCACAAAACTATGTTCTTTGATAATCAATAAAGTTGATTTACTTACATACATATTCATGATTTATTGAGTGTTTAGTACATTCTTCAATTATATTTTAGTATGTCGGGTAGACAAGAGGTTGGCCTTCTCACACAGGCAACCGCCTCCTTATCTTAGTGATAAGTGGAGATGAGACTTGATTTTAAGAAAAATTATCAAATGGATAATTTGAGAGTGATATGCTTAAAATCAATACAGTCGTTTAAATAATAACATAATGTTATTAAGGTGAAAGGATGTTCACCTAGTCTACTTAGTAAGCTAGATGTGAGTTTACGAAACTCGAATTTAGATACATATAGTGTTTGAATTTCATCTATACAACATTATTTATAAAGACATACGCTCCTTAAGGAAAAGAGAAAAATGTTGTAGCACGTGGTTCATACCATGTGTGCTAATGTCGACATTGGGTTAACATAAGTTTGATCTCAACTTACTGTTGCGTGAGACCCAGAGCCTTTATGCTGGCTCAAATTATGTACCCTCAGCGACTCCAATCAGATACTTGAGACTTAGTCTAATGTTAGCTATCTTAGTGTGTTTCCAAAAGACCATGAAAATGGATGCGGTCTGGCAGGACATATCTAGAAAAGCAGTTGAGCTAATGATAAGAGAATCGTGAGAAGAGGAAGATCATTAAAGGAATCTTATTAATTTTGTATTCACAGGTGCACCAGTTATAACTTATGAGTTATAATTGTGAATACATAAAAATGATATTTGAGATTTTGAGAGGATATCAAAATGTGATTCATATGATCTAGGGTATTGCATACTTTATAATCTACTTGCAGGTTTGCACTCGACGAGAGGCTATATACTCCTAACAGATGTATAGCACGTAGCTCTCACAGTATGCTGGTCGCACGGTCTATTTCACTGTATGAATATTTGTAGAGATGAGGTGAGAATATGTTTCTCGTATTATAAGAGCACTCCCATTATGTGTGAGTAGGAGATGTTGGAATTATCTGTTAAGAGTCCACCCATAAGGGGTGCTCTTAAAGCTTATCCTGGTAAATAAATAATTACCTAGTAGTATCCTATAAGAGGACAACTACTTCATATAAGCTATAAATAAAACAGTAATACACAATGAAAAGAACGTACTTTTCTATACAGCTCTTCCTTTTTCTCTCTACCAAATAACTAGGTGTTTAGACTGTGGATAAAGGAGTTGATCCGTCAAGCACGTGACAACTATCGAAGGCCAGTAATTCCAGCCACGGTTCAAGATCCTACTACTTCCGCTTACGAGAACAACAAGTAAGTTCTCGGTTTATGTTTAAACAATCTATTTCGTATAGATTTGTGATATATGCATATATCTACTCTTCACTTTTCTATAGTTTGCTAGCTAGCTTCTTATGAGTTCTAACTTCTAAGTACAAAATTGTAGGCCAACTCAATAAATTACTTTTGGGTATTATGGATCGGAAAATTTTGATCAGTAGCCATTTTTGGACGCGCTCATTGGGGACTATCCAGCATTTCAAAATTCATTGAAGAATAGCCAAAAATTCGTGTGCACACTTAAGCTCCATTAGCGTTGGAAAAACACCCCAGACTAGTCCCATAACAAAAAACTGGGGCTTTGAACAAAACTTGTTCAAAGCCCAAGTATTTTGTTATGGGACTAAAGCTTGTTCAAAGGTCCATAACAAAATAATCCCATAACAAAATAATGAGACCTTGAACTAACATGTTCAAAGGTCCCATTATTTTGTTATGAGACTTTATCCCATAACAAAATAATGAGATTTATTCCCATAACAAAGGTCCCATCAAAGGGATAAATCCCATTATTTTGTTATGGGACTTTATATATAAAGCTTCAGTCCCATAACAAAATGCTGGGGCTGTGAACAAGTTTTGTTCATAGCCCCAGTATTTTGTTATGGGACTGAAGCTTTATACAAAGTCCCATAACAAAATGCTGGGGCCTTAAACAAAACTTGTTCAAAGCCCCAGTATTTTATACTGGGGTTAGTTTACTGAAGCTTCCCAGTATTTATAATGGGATTTCTCCGGAGGTGGCTATTTCTCAGCGAATTTATTTTTGACGGCTACAAATCAATTAGCGCGCGCCAAACACGCCCCTACATGAAATTTTTACTTATGGATCTATGCTTATTAGAAATCTCTCGATCATTGATATACAAACACACATATAATTTCTACTTGAAGTTCAAATAATTCAATGCTTTTATCAAACTTAAATATTTATTTATATATTGAATTTTTAAATATATATTAAATAATGATCTTATTTTGTTTAAATTATGATTTCTTTTAATTTATTGTTGACATAATATTTAAATACTTTTTATTTTGAGTTGTACATTATTCCATTATAGTAATAAAATTATGTATATTAAAAAACAAATAGTTTTGATCGTTTAATATTCAGTCTTAATGACAACATCTTAATATTCGAATGTGTATTTAAATTCAGACATCTTAATCTTAATAAAAATAAATGGCATCTAAGTCTAGTAATATGTCAAGATCCTATCTATAATAGGTTCTTATTTCTCCATAGTGGCAAATAAAAATTAAAAATATTATTCCTACACTTCTAATAAAATGAATCAAATACAAATACGAAGTAAATATTCAGATTTGCTGAAAATCTAATGTGGATTTGACAAAAATAAAATTAAATTAGTAAATGAAAATAAAATACTAACTAGAAAAACAGGTTGCATGTGGTCGTGGCCGTGGATGTAGCCCGCGGTCACTCGATTGCAACAGAATTCTAACACCATCCAATTGTCCTCTGCTGTCAAAATAAAAACATAGAAAAAAAAAGAAGAGGGAGAACTTACCGAAAACTTACGAGATTGGGTCGCCACTTCCGGACTCGGTATAGATGAGCTTCTTGGAAGAGAGCAGAGGGAGAAAAGGAAAGATAGAAAGAGAAGTGGGAAAAATTCTCGTATGCCCTTAATATTTTTAGTTTCCGGCTACAATTTCCTATCGACGTGGTAAAAAATTAATTAAAAAAGTCTGTCTCATCTTTTGCACCCAATTCCGGCTAACATCCATTGAAATAATTAAAAAAAATACAGAAAAACTTCTTACCGATTCCATTGAAATAGCAAGTCAAATTAATTTGACTTCTGCAGACTCATTTTTCGACTGCCACCATCGGAACATTAGTTATGCGGGAAATTGCCGGACGATTTCCGTCCACTCTTTCATTGGAAGAGAAAAAGTTAAAAAAAAATTAAATATATCTATATTTCGACCACTTCCGTCGGAATCTTTGCCGAAGCATCGACGTACAATTTGTTTCCGTCAAAAATGCTAGTTGAAAAAAAGTTGTTTTTGTAGTTACACCCCCTCAAGTACATCCAATCTAATGTTAACTAAGTAATTATTTAGTCATAATACGAACAAACTAAATTGTGTAATTACACCAATTACACTAAAATACAATTACATGACAGTTTTCCAAACAAGTTTTAAGGTTCAAACTCGTGAGTAGATGTAACTCACGTATCACACATCACACTCTTACACTACACCAAAACATTGGGGACGTGAAGTACTATACTCTCTCTGTCCCAATTTTTGTGACAGGCTTTTTTCTTTTTGGTCTGTTCAAAAAAAAATGACACACTTTCTTATTTGAATAATTAGTTAATAGCATATTTTTATTTTATCTTTATTGATCCTACTTACATTAAAAGTTTGTCAAATTGTGGGATGATAATGTGATTGTAGAGAGAGAAATATTTAGAGAGAGGAAGTATTACTGAGAGTTGCTAAAAATATCTTCATTAGCTCAACTAACTAATCAGCTAACAACTACCACTAACTATATAACCTATGTTAACCGACTTTAACTAACTATAAATCAATATTTACACTTTAGTACCTCAGCTTCTAATCTAATTAACCAATCCACTAAACTCCACTAAACAGCTACTATTAACAATATACAGTATACACAGTACACATGCTGTATCCAATACTCCCCCTCAAGCTGGAGGGTGAAGTACGTTGAACACTCCAAGCTTGCCAACCAAATATGAATGCTGAGCCCCACCCAAACCTTTGGTGAAGATATCAGCCTGTTGTTCATCAGAGCTCACATGATGAGTGACCAGAATCCCTTGTTTCAATTTTTCCCTGATAAAGTGGCAATCGATTTCTATATGCTTTGTCTTCTCGTGGAAGATTGGGTTAGCTACAATTTGCAGGGCTGCTTTGTTGTCACAATACAAAACAGCAGGCATATACAACTTGACTCCCAGCTCAGTGAAGAGTCCAATCAGCCAAGTCAATTCTGCTGTAGTAGAGGCCATACTCCTGTATTCTGCTTCTGCACTGCTTCTCGAGACTGTGTGTTGCTTCTTGGACTTCTAGGAAACTAAGGAGTCTCCAAGTTTCACCACATAACCACTCACAGATCTCCTAGTGAATGGACATGATGCCCAGTCTGAATCAGAGTATCCTACTAACATAGTGCACTGTTTTCTCTTCAACAGGACTCCCATTCTTGGTGAGGACTTGATGTATCTAACCACTCGCAAGGCTGCATCCATATATGATCTTTTAGGTGCTTGTAAGAACTGACTCAGGCTCTGAACTGTGTAGCATATGTCAGGCCTGGTGATTGTCAGATAAAGTAGCTTCCCAATCAATCTCTGATAGTTGCTGATATCTTCTAATGGAGGGTCGTTGGTGATCCCCAAAGCAGTGTCATATTCCACAGTAGTCAGTTTCAAATTAACTTCAATAGGTGTGCAAGCTGGTTTAGCTCCACTAAGACCAAGATCAGAAATTAATTCTAAGGCATACTTCCTTTGGTTAAGTATGATTCCTTCCTTAGATCTTAAGATTTCAATTCCCAGGAAGTACTTGAGCTCCCCTAGATCCTTCATCTTAAACTCCCTGTTGAGAACTGCCTTAGCATCATTGATCATGATTTCTGAGCTTCTTGTGATCAATAGATCATCTACATACACTAGTATAATGACAATATGCTCTCCTGTCTTCTTTGTAAACAGGGAATAATCATATGCACTTTGAACAAAGCCTGCTCTCATCAATGCATCAGTGAGTTTAATGTTCCACTGTCGAGAAGCCTGTTTAAGCCCATATAAGGACTTAAGCAGCTTGCACACTTTTCTCTCCCCCTTTCTCTGAAAACCTTGAGGTAGGTGCATGTAGACCTCCTCATACAGATCACCCTGGAGGACGGCATTGAAGACATCCATTTGATATAACTCCCAGTTTCTTGATGCTGCTAGTGCTATGACACATCTTACAGTCACCATTTTTGCTACTGGGGAGAAGGTCTCATGATAGTCCAATCCCTCCTTCTGGTTGTATCCTTTGGCCACTAATCTTGCTTTGAATCTATCTATCTCCCCATTGGCTTTATATTTGATCTTAAAGACCCATTTGGACCCAATTGCCTTCTTCCCTCTTGGCAGATCCATCACTTTCCAGGTATTATTTTCTTCCAGTGCATTAACCTCTTGTTGCATAGCTTCAATCCACCTCTTGTCTTTAATTGCTTCATAGAAGGTGCTAGGCTCCTTCATAACTGAAAAAGCTGACAGATAAGTCTGGTATTTCTGTGTGACATTAGCATAGGATAAGTAGTCACTCATAGGATATGCACAGTTGCTTTGTTTCTTTGGGGTCACAAAGTCCTTCATCCAAGTAGGTGGCTTCTTTCTTCTTGCTTGTCTCTGCAGGTCTGGTTCAGTGTCTGATGGTCCAGCATGTTGCTGCAACTCAGTACCTTCAGTGTGCATAGGTGCATCAGGTTGTTCTCCTACTGCTGCTTCATCAGGGGCCATGTCTGGACTCATTTGTGCCCCATTGGGCCCAATGTGCTGTGGGATGTGGTCTGAAGCTTCTGTGGTAGCAGGTTCTTCTGTAGTGCATAACTGCTGAATGTAACTGGACTGCAAGTCATCTGAGTTATCTGAGTAGTGCATCTTGTCTGGGTGCATCAGACATTCTGAAGTGGCATCATCATCTGAGTCACCACATGTGAAAGGAAACTGGTCCTCTCTAAATGTGACATCCCTGCTCACAAAGAAACAGTTAGTGTTTAGATCAAGCAGTCTGTACCCCTTCTGAGTAGTGGAATATCCCATCATTACTGCTCTTCTTGCCCTGGCACTAAATTTGTCACCCTTTGTTAGGTTAGTTGCATAACATAGGCAACCAAATACTCTCAAATGATCCAGAGATGGCACTCTCCCAAATAACAGCTCATAGGGGCTCTTTCCATGCAAGATTTTGCTTGGCGTTCTGTTGATTACATACACTGCTGCTTTCACACACTCCCCCTAATACTGATCTAGTATGCTTGCTTGAAATTTCAAGGCTCTTGCAGTGTTCAATATATACCTATGTTTCCTTTCCACCACACCATTTTGCTGTGGTGTGTATGCATAGCTGCTTTGATGGACTATCCCATGCAGTTTTAACAACTCATTCCAGTTTGAATTGAAGAATTCTGTCCCATTATCTGTCCTTATCATTTTTATAGTAGTACTGAATTGATTCTTTACATAAGCTAGAAATTCCTTCAAAAAAATGATTGTTTCACTTTTGGACTGCATCATATAGACCCAAGTTGCTCTAGAAAAATCATCCACAACAGCCAGAAAATAATATTTGTTGTCAAAGGTTGCTTTCTTATAGGGTCCCTATACATCCATATGCACAAGTTGAAATACAGTGTCTCTTTTATTTTCACTATCAGGGAAAGCTAGTCTATGCTGCTTTGCTAGTGGACAAACTTCACAAGTATGTTGTACTAAGCTCTCTACCTTGTGCTTCAGGAACTGAATATGATTCATGGCTGGGATAGATGGATGGCCTAATCTCTTGTGCCATAAACTGCATTCTTCTGTATCCTTTGTGACTGCACTCACCAGCACTTTATTCTCTTCTTTATGTATACTGTTCTCCTTCATCACATATAATCCATTACATTCTTCACCAATCATCTTCACCTGCCACTGGAGATGTCCTGAAGCAGACAGAATCCAAGAAAAAAGGTGATGGAGCATGATAATTCTTTAGTCAATTTGGAAACAGACATCAAATTGAACTTAAAATCAGGTACATGATAAACATCCTTTAGTAGCTGATCTTTTGAGATGCTAAGGTCACCTGCATGTGATATGTCAGTATAGTTTCCTGTTGGTGGTTGAACTCTTTCCCTTTTCCAGGGGGCTAATGGCATTATGTTTTTTAACAGATTCAGGCTTGATGAGATATGGTGTGAAGCACCTGAATCTATGATCCAGTCTTTGCTAGACACAGTAGATAGCAATGATATAGCAGTACCTGCCATATGTGCATATGTTTCAGGCTCTTTGCTCTTATCCTTGTGCAGCAGTGACAGAAGTTGTTTATACTGATCTGCTGTGAAGAATTGTGGGCCAGCAGCTGCAAATTGTGAACCTGCATGTGCTGAGACATTTCCAGAACCCCTTGCATTATCAGCTGCAGACTTTTCTGCTGTATAACTCATTCCATATCCTCTTGTCTGTGTTCTGGGTTCAGAGGGAAATTCATCTTGCATGGTCTCTTACAGTGAAGCTTGGTTAGCTGTGGTGAGTATTCCTCTAGGTGCATAGTCTCCTTTGTTTCCAGAACTCCTTCTTGACATATAATCAGCTGGGTACCCAATTACTTTGTAGCAATTCTCCTTAGTGTGGTTCTTTAAGTGTGGACAATTTTCACAATATAGCCTTTGTTTGTAGTTTTGTCTACCCCCTGTCTTTGTCCTTGACCTTGTTTGTAACCATGACCTAACTTGTAGCCCTAATCTCTTCCAGCAACTAGTGCAGTAGGTTCCACAAAGTCATTCTGAGCTAGGGGTACTTGTTGACTTTTAACATTCCATATGCCTCATCCACACTAGGTAGTGGGCTCATCAATAAAATTTGACCTCTAACTTGACCATAGTGCTCACTAAGTCCCATTAAGAACTGATATAGATGTTGTCTAGCCATGTGTTCTACATAATCCTTAGACTCTGGACAGGAACAACCAGAGGAAGGTGCTAGAGCATCATATTCATCCCAAAGATCTCTAAGTCGTGTAAAATAGGTAGAGATGGAGCTATTACCTTGAGTAAACAAGGCAATTTCCCTGTGTAATTGAAAAGTTCTAGTCCCATTCACTTTGTCAAAGTGCTTCTTCAGATCTTCCCAAACCTTGTGAGCATTTGTGGCATACAGGATTCCTGTTCTCAGTTCCTTGCACACAGTGCTGAGGATCCACGATAATACAATTGCATTGCAACGTTCCCATAAGTGCTGAAGCTGACCAGTATATGTGCCCTTTTTACAAGATCCATCTATAAATCCTAGCTTGTTCTTAGCTAAGATAGCCATTTTCATTGAACGGCTCCATATCGCGTAGTTTTCCGATCCAGTTAGTTGAATTGGAACCAAAACTGAACCCGGTGTATCAGATGAGTGGATATACAGTACATGATTGTGATCTACTTCAATTTCTTCTCTGTTCCCTGCATTTGCAACTTGATTTGGGGCCATTTTTTGCTCAAAAACTATGCTTTCAAAGCTGTGCTTTGGTGAATTACGAGGAGAAAGGTAAAATTATCGTTCAATCTGTGCTTTGCACTGCAGAATCAAGATCGATCTGCTCTGATACCATGTCAAATTGTGGGATGATAATGTGATTGTAGAGAGAGAAATATTTAGAGAGAGGAAGTATTACTGAGAGTTGCTAAAAATATCTTCATTAGCTCAACTAACTAATCAGCTAACAACTACCACCAACTATATAACCTATGCTAACCGACTTTAACTAACTATAAATCAATATTTACACTTTAGTACCTCAGCTTCTAATTCTAATTAACCAGTCCACTAAACTCCACTAAACAGCTACTATTAACAATATACAATATACACAGTACACACGCTGTATCCAATAAATACTAATAACTTTTTAATTCTTCCAATCTTCTATCTCTTTAACAAGGGTGATTTTGAAACTTTACAAAGTCAATCTTTATTTTTTAAATTTCGTGTAAAATTAAACTACGTCACATAAATTGAGACAGATGGAGTATTTCTCATGCTAAACTAATTCTAACTTCTAAAATATTAGTACTGACATAAATAAATATGTGTGCGTGTGTGGAGTTTGCTCATTTGCAGTTGCATAGACTTTGATTCCAAGTTCTCTCGTACACTTTCCCTCCTTTTTTTTCTATGTTTTTTTTTTCCTTTTTCTTTTTCCTATTTTGACTCACAATTAGGCAGTTGTCGGATTTGAAAGATTCCCTTCTAACCTCTAGCTACTGGTGAAAGTTATGTCTGCTAAAAATCTTCCTTGTCAAGAATAATATTCTTTAGAATTTAGATCATTTCTTTTAGAATAGAAGACAGTTCTTTATCATGTCAGGATATAGATATTAGAGTTAGCGGCACAGCAATGCCTCCCTTTTCCTTTACAAAGCCCAGCAGATTGCTTCAACTACACACTTGCAAGTTGCAATGCAAAAAGTTTAAACCATCTTTTGTTTAGAACAAAAACAATCTTGTCTTTAAACGATGATAAGCTAAATGTGATTTGCCCAAGCCCGAAATATTTTCGATTTCCTACGTTTTAATCTCAAACTAGTTAGAGAGTTAATTACTATGAATCTTGTTTGTCCACTCCGCTCTATTATGACTGATCTTGATCTGTTTAGCCCTCGAGCGAGCATTTTCTTCAAGTTTAATCATGTCCATTTAAAATTACAAGTCCTCCAGTTGAAGCAATGCATATATGCCTTTTTCTTTCCAAAGACAAAGTTAAAACAAAAAACAACATTACAAATATTAAAATGATCTAAAACAGAAAAAGAAAAAGAGACATATAAGGAATCACACAAGCACCACCCCTAAAAGGAGAATGTTCCCAAGCTACTAAGCCAGTTTTTTTGTACTTTAAAACCTGACTCCTTGTCCACATCTGATCATCAGTTCTTATATTCTCACTTAGTAGGGCAAACTTCCAATCATACTCTTCCAAAATGCTTATTTCAACTTATGCTGTCCATATTTTGCTATGCATATTTCTCTTTCTTTTTAGCACTGGTAATTATTCAACTCTAACTCTTATTCTTTAATTGTCTGTAGTGAAAACATAATTTGACTAATTTTACCACTCTTTATTCATGTGACTGCAGATGGGACACAAGTCATTATAGTAAATAACTGCAAGGAAAGCATATGGCCTGGAATTCTTGGCGGTGCAGGGCAGACTATTCTTAAAGATGGCGGCTTTCATCTCAACAGTGGTGAGGAAATAGTCCTCGATATGCCTGAGAAGTGGTCAGGGAGAATTTGGGCGAGACAAAATTGCCATTTCAACGAGAACGGGAAAGGAAAGTGTGACACAGGAGATTGTGGTGGACAATTACAGTGTCGGGGGCTAGGAGGTGAGCCCCCGGCTACTGTAGTGGAAATGACATTAGGCTCATCGACTTCACCTTTACATTTCTACGATGTGAGTTTAGTCGATGGCTTTAACTTGCCAGTATCGATGAAACCTGTAGGAGGAGGTGTTGGTTGTGGGATAGCAGAGTGTGAAGTTGATTTAAACATATGTTGCCCGTCTGCATTGGAAGTTAAGAATGGAGAAAAGGTGGTAGGGTGCAAAAGTGCTTGTTTGGCTATACAATCACCTAAGTACTGCTGCACTGGACAGTATGCAAATCCTAATACTTGCAAGCCAACTATTTTCTCACATTTATTTAAGGCAATTTGCCCCAAGGCTTATAGTTATGCATTTGATGATTCTTCAAGCCTTTACACATGTAGGGCCTCGCGATATGTCATCACTTTCTGTCCTCCCAAGTGAGAGGATTTATATTTTGCTATGTAACTTAGGATGTGATTCAAGAGTCGCGTCCCTGGTGTTAAGGGCAGTTTCTTGTCTTAGTTTTTTGTTATTTCAGTTTTAATGGAAAAAGTAGTTTAAAGGCCATTGAAGAACTACATCATAGCCTGCTTACTAAGTGATATTCCTATATATGTACTGAAAAAAAAAAACAAATTAACAAAAACCCCTCGGATAAAGCGGATTCAAATATGCCTCAGTTCCAAACTAGTCGGGGCATTTAGACTGTCATTACAACATCAAAGAATTCATGACTTTTGGTCATCACATTTGATTTGATAACACCAAATCTAGTCCTCGAATCAACACATCTCACACAACACACACAAGTTTGGATGCATTAAATTTCACATTTACAGGACAAAATTGATACAATGAATTTAAGTATGTGTTTTCTAGTTCAAAATTTGTTAGGAGCCAAATTTATTAGAGAAGCACGTGAGTTGTGGAGTGCATAAATAGGGAACTCGGGATTGTAACTAAACATTGTGGATTGATATTGGATGTTTTTCCCTCTCCCTATATCTCTGCTTTTACAAGTTACCGGACATCGTTAGTGACGCCGGCAAGTTATTGCTCCCAAACGCACACGCAAGTATACGTGGTCGACAAGTAATAAAGTGATAAATCGAGTATCGTTCCCACGAGGACTATTCAGACTGAATTCTAGCAAACAATTTCTAACTACTACTCAGGGATCTTTTTCCAATAGTGAGAGTTTTTATTAACTAAAGAGCAATAATTAAAACGGTAAAAGTGAATTCAAACAATGGAGAAAAAATGGGTTGTTATCAGTAATAAGGAGACGGTCCAGGGTCAGAGTTACGAACAATCCAGTTGAGTTTTCCAATTGATTCCACTTCTTAAATCCCGGATTACTAACTAACAGATTAAATGTACCCGTGAAAACCTTTCGATTCTTCACGGTCTATGCAGGCTACTCCAATCCCTATATGTCTATGGGTTGAATCACGTGCACGCATTAACGAATTCTGTAATTAGTTAAGCTAGGCGAGCAAGTATATGTCTATCCTACTCACAAATTGGTTCCCCGATGCCCAGGTTCACAAACTAGTCCTATTCTTTCTTATTACGTAATTAAATTCCCTCTTTCGAGTTCAATCTAAAAACCATAGATAATGCGTAATAATCGGGCCCTGACAATTACACAAGTGAAATCAAGAAAGAATAAGTAACCCGTAATGGGATTCAATTAATGGGAATCAATCTTCAAACATCAACTTTCATGAAATACTCTAACCTTAGAACTAGAGATTTAGCCAAGCATACTCATAATAACAACACAAGGATTTGATGTAATAATGGAATAATGATGTAATAGATTAATGGAAGGAAGAAAAACCCTTGTTCAAGATATTATGAGCTCTCCAATTTGCTCCAAAGTCTGAACCCCCCATCAAAAACTAAGTAAAATAGTATTTATAGGGTTTACAAAGGCCTGGAAATAAGTTACACCTAAGCCTAGACGAAATAGGATTCCAAAAACGCTCCAAATAGCTCGAAGCTTTACCAAGGCATCGCTCCAGGAAAGCTTCCAACTGCATCCAAGCAAGGTCAAGCGATCACAGCCAAGGCAAAGCCAGGGCGTCGCCCCAGGATCGCTTTGGGTTGATCAGTAGCCTCAAAAATCTCAAGGCTTTCTTGAAGCCTCGCCTCACGATAGCCTCCAACTTTTCAGAGCTTTCTTCAAGCTTTGCTCTAATATAGCTTCCAACGCTTCAGGGCTTTCTTGAAGCTTTGCTCCAATATAGCTTCCAACGCGTCCATTAACTCTAATTTGCTCGTTTTTGCCTCGAATTCATCCGCACCATTCCTAGCATCACAAATACGATAGGTGAGCACAAGAAACACATTTACCACATATAACGAGCGCATAAAGTACTAAAATGTGAGAATATTTAAGGTAAACTAGGCAAATATTGCCAAACATCACCACCCCACACTTAGACCCTTGCTCGCACTCGAGCAATCCTCAAAGACTAATTCCCCAACTAAATCCTAACACTTAATAGAACAGGTCTACCTATGATTATGGTTGATACCGATCATTGAACCAATGCACACATGACTCCTATGGGTCCAACAAACATGCCACAATTTACAAACTCAAAAATATGAGAACAACCACCCCAAAATAGCTCAAATGCACAAATTCGACCCATTGCAACCATGCTCCCACAAAATCACACCTATCTACTCAACCAAGAAGCCATCAACTTCACCTATTTCATGCAAACCATGTGCCCTCACAAAAATGAAGCAAAAGAGTATCCCCCAAATATCACACATAACAGTGAATATCATGAATAGAACGGGGACAATAACATAGAATGAATTCACTCACTCTCATGAAAGTCTCTCATGCCACACACAATGTACCATAGGCTTGCCCGTAGTGTAGGACTCCACTAATGTAAGCTCACTCCAATCGGGATTAACTAGGACTTTAAAAAGGTTGTAATGTAGGCTAAGGGGCGGGTAGGATACATATGGGTAATAGTGACTACCTCCCTAAGCACTTTAATACATCACAATTATTCCAAACACAAGTCTCATCAAAGCCACCCAATCAACAACTTTCACACACACCTTCTCAACAAGTAGCAAATTTTTTCTTTTAAGCACACACTAGCAAGGAATGAATATTCTTTTCTCTTTATTTCTTTTTCCAAATTTTTTCCAACTTTGCTCTTTCTTTTTCTTTTTTTTTCATTTGTTTTCTTTTTCTATTCATTACTTTCCAAACCTTGCCAATGCTTTTCACTACTTCACAAATTATTTCAAATATTCCCCTCATTGGTTCCACTCAAAAACCTCCCTATATCTCAACCACAACTCCACAATAATATCAAATTATCAATTAAAGTGCTTAAGGAGTAAAGGGCCAAAAGAGAACAATTTAGAACAAGTGGGTAGGCTTGGGGTGTGGGTGCCAACAAAAAGGTCAGAGAGATCACAACAATCAAGTCCAAGGTGTATATATAAAAAGGGTAGGCAAATCAAGAGAAGGCCTGTATCATTTCCCGACTAGAGCAAACCTAGGATTTCGCTTTGCACACACACGGGGCAAGTTCTAGACATCAATATGCAAACATGGAGCAAACAAGAATATGCCTCACACACACATTGCACACGATCCACACAAAAAGGCTCTATCAACAACTCTCAATCAAGCATTTAGAGTGCAACTTGTGAAAAATTAAGCACTAATGCACAAAGGCTCACAATAAAGTCTAGCAAGTGGACTCAAGCAAACCAAAGGCACCTAGCATTCTACCTATTTTCTTCATCTAGGGTCATCTAACAACTAACTATTCTAATCCTAAAAATAAAAAACTACCCGGTTCAAAGGTCTCCCCGTGGAAAAGAACCGAGGCCATAAGAAAAACCACGGGGTGGATGACATGTACCACTAATAAAAATTAAAAGGAAAATCTTTTTGGAATTTTTTTCATTGGTTTTCTAATTTTTTTTCAATTTTTTCCATATATTAAAGCAAGAAACAAATCAAAATAAAGTCAAGTGACAAAAGAAAATCCTACGGTACATACATCCCTAACCTCAAAAATAAATAAAAGGGTAGTTCCCCACCCCACACTTGAACTAAGCAATGTCCTCAGTGCTAAAAATAAGAAAGTGCAAGGGTAAAGAAAACTTCCCTGAAGACTCTAGTCCTTGGTGCTAGCATCCTCCAAGCTTCCATATAGTATGAGGTACTCAGACTTCCCCCAACAAGTCATCAATATTAGGCAAGGGTGAGGACACCCCACACTTAGCCTCGACATTACATGAACCTGTAATCCAAGGAAAAACAAAAACTACATGACACTATAAATAAAATAATACAGGTACAAACTCGGGTTGCCTCCCGAGAAGCGCCTTAGTTAACGTTGTGGCACGACGACACTTTTAGCTCACTTCCAGCATTTATGTCTTCTCTTCTTACGCCGAACCTTTGCTTTCTTCCTTTCTTTGAGAGAACCCATCTTCACTTCAATTGGTTTACTTCCACATTCGATCATAGAGCACTCTTCAACCTTAGCTATGTGCTGCTTCTCAGTATACACCTTGAAAGTAACCTTTTCTCCATGCGATCTAACAGTCATCTCTCCCAGCTCCATGTCAATAATTGCCTTCGAGGTGACTAAGAATGGTCTCCCCAAAATGATTGTAGCTTCTCGGTCCTCTTCATAAACTTACCAACTTTTAACAACACATCCTCCAACTTACCATCAGGGTGAGCGAGTGATCCATCCGCCATCTTAAGAGTAACTGAAGAGGACTTGATTGCTCCTAGCCCTAACCTTTTACAAACAGATAGAGGCATGAGATTTATGCTCGCACCCAAATCACACAAGGCACCAGTGATATCATGCCCTCCAATGGTACAAGGAATAGTAAACCTCTCATGATCTTGAAGTTTTGGAGGTAGCTTGCTCAAGATTGTGCTACACTCCTCAACTAACTCAACTGTATCTATCTCTTGAGGCTTTTTCTTCTTGACTAAAATTTTTTTTAAGAACTTCACAAAGGATGGCATTAATTCAAACACATCAGTCAAAGGAATATTAACTTGAAGCTCTTTCAACATACTCACAAATTTTTGATACTGGGCCAAATCCTTCGATTGTATAAGTCTCTGCGGGAATGGTGGAGGCGGCAGAGGTGCCTCCTTTCTCTCTTCTTTCTTCTTTACCTTCTCCACTTTTTCAACTTTTTCTATTTCAGCCCTCTCCTCGGACTTGGCCATCAGCTCTCCACCTTCAATTAAAGTCACTGCAAGACATTGTTCGGGCTCTTTTTTAACAGTGCTTATTTCTCCCACCAACTGCCCCAACTGGTGCTCCAGGTTCTTTTGAGCATTGGCAAGATCTTGTATGGCCTGTGCATGGGCTGCAGTGTCAGCTATCATTCTCTGCTGGCCCTCCATTATCTGCTTTAGCATATCTTCAACTGAATTGCTAACCTGCTGAGGTGGAGCTGGAAGTTGTTGGTAATTATTTGGGGCTCTCATGTTGCCTTGATAATAAGCATTACCAAACTGATTTTGACCCTGCAGCCTGTTTTGATTACACACGTAATAAACTGACTCTGGATTAGAGGAGCATACCTCTGTAGCATGATCTTGACCACAAACCTCACAAAAACTCTGGAGTTGTTGCACTGGAGCCACTGGTTGCTGAGTCTTTGGCAGAGCTAGCTTGCTAATTTGATTGGAAATAGCATCCATCCTCGCCCTTAGCTCTGAAACTGCATCTAACTGAAGTACCCCTACAGATTTCTGCGTAATAGCTCTACCATCTCCCTGCCAATCAGGATTGCTCTGCGAAAACTTATCTAGTAAATCATAGATCTGGTCAAAATTTAAGGCTAATACTTGGCCTCCAGCAGCTGCATCTACCACGATCTTAGTATGCGCATTCAACCCCTCAACAAAAGTATGTGCAACAATCTCATTGGATTGGTTGTGGTGTGGACAATCTCTCAATAAAGCTTTAAATCGCTCCCAAGCTGAATACAAAGACTCTCCTTCTATCTGTCTGAAGGACATAATTTCACTCCTCAGCCGGGCTGTCTTGGCAGATGGATAAAATTTAGCCAAGAACTTCTTAGCCAAATCCTCCCACGTAGTGATAGACCCAGGCTTTTCAGCCTTTAACCACTTCCTTGCTGCCCCAATCAGTGAAAACGGGGAACAACGTCAAACGAACATAATCAGTAGGAACTCCCGTTGGTGTATAAGTATCACTGATCTCCAAAAAATTCTGAATGTGTTGCTGCGGATCTTCATGAAGTAATCCAGCATATTGCCCAGTCACATGCAGCAACTGAATCATGCCGGACTTAATCTCAAAGTGCCCAGTGATAGCGGGCTTAACTATGCTAGACGCTACCCCCCTCCAGCTAAAGCTAGTTCTGCTGCCATTCCTGTAGGTAAAGATCAAGCAGGACCTAATACCTGAAACAGCACAAAACTCAAAACAAAAAATTAAACCTGAATAGATAATAAGTAATCGTTCAAAAAGAAATCAGTCAATTGTTAGTCCCCGGCAACGGCGCCAAAAACTTGTTGCTCCCAAACGCACACGCAAGTATACGTGGTCGACAAGTAATAAAGTGATAAATCGAGTATCGTTCCCACGAGGACTATTCAGACTGAATTCTAGCAAACAATTTCTAACTACTACTGGGGGATCTTTTTCCAATAGTGAGAGTTTTTATTAACTAAAGAGCAATAATTAAAACGGTAAAAGTGAATTCAAACAATGGAGCGAAAATGGGGTGTTATCACTAATAAGGAGACGGTCCAGGGTCAGAGTTACGAACAATCCAGTTGAGTTTTCCAATTGATTCCACTTCTTAAATCCCGGATTACTAACTAACAGATTAAATGTATCCGTGAAAACCTTTCGATTCTTCACGGTCTATGCAGGCAACTCCAATCCCTATATGTCTATGGGTTGAATCACGTGCACGCATTAACGAATTCTGTAATTAGTTAAGCTAGGCGAGCAAGTATATGTCTATCCTACTCACAAATTGGTTCCCCGATGCCCAGGTTCACAAACTAGTCCTATTCTTTCTTATTACGTAATTAAATTCCCTCTTTCGAGTTCAATCTAAAAACCATAGATAATGCGTAATAATCGGGCCCTGACAATTACACAAGTGAAATCAAGAAAGAATAAGTAACCCGCAATGGGATTCAATTAATGGGAATCAATCTTCAAACATCAACTTTCATGAAATACTCTAACCCTAGAACTAGATATTTAGCCACGCATACTCATAATAACAATACAAGGATTTGATGTAATAATGAAATAATGATGTAATAGATTAATGGAAGGAAGAAAAACCCTTGTTCAAGATGTTATGAGCTCTCCAATTTGCTCCAAAGTCTGAACCCCCCAATCAAAAACTAAGTAAAATAGTATTTATAGGGTTTACAAAGGCCTGGTAATAAGTTACACCTAAGCCTAGACGAAATAGGACTCCAAAAACGCTCAAAATAGCTCGAAGCTTTACCAAGGCATCGCTCCAGGAAAGCTTCCAACTGCATCCAAGCAAGGTCAAGCGATCACAGCCAAGGCAAAGCCAGGGCGTCGCCCCAGGATCGCTTTGGGTTGATCAGTAGCCTCAAAAATCTCAAGGCTTTCTTGAAGCCTTGCCTCACGATAGCCTCCCACTTTTCAGAGCTTTCTTGAAGCTTTGCTCTAATATAGCTTCCAACGCTTCAGAGCTTTCTTGAAGCTTTGCTCTAATATAGCTTCCAACGCGTCTATTAACTCTAATTTGCTCGTTCTTTCCTCGAATTCATCCGCACCATTCCTAACATCACAAATACGATAGGTGAGCATAAGAAATACATTTACCACATATAACGAGCGCATAAAGTACTAAAATGTGAGAATATTTAAGGTGAACTAGGCAAATATTGCCAAACATCACCAGTCCCACCAGAAATTCCACAACAAGAAGACTAACATAACCCGCATACTCTTGCAAGTGGGGTCTGGAAAGGTTAATGAGAATTTTTTTCCTTTTTCTCCTTGGGAATTTCGTTATGGTGGCTTTGCTTTCAATTCTGCCCCTAACAAAATTATGAGATGCCAAATGTTTCTACATGCTGAACAGATCCCCTACCTAGATGTATTTGTCGAACCTAACATTTATAAGTTCAGTTTTGTTATTAACAATAAAAATGATATCTTAATTTTATAATCAATTTACAAGAGATCAATAAATAATCTATATCTATATTATTATAAAAGTACGAATACCTTAGTGAAATGTCATTCGCCTTTTTACTCTTCATAAATGTATTTCATACTATTAGATAAAACTGTAATTTAGCAATAACCCTAATATTTATGACTTAATAAATATATTTTGTAGTAGCCGATTTTTTCCTTTAATGAGAGTCCTTATTTCCTTCAATTTTTTTCTAACTTGGAAGTCCATCTTTCCTTTAATTCTGTTCCAAGTTGGAGACTTCAAGAGGTTTATTTATATTTTTGCTCAATAATAGTTCTTGTGCAGTAATCTAGCTCCAAAGCTTGCAGGTACGTAGCAATTTACTATGTATATGAAGTTTAACTAACAATTTTTTTTCTGGTAAACATGTTCAACATGATATGGACATAGCAAACATTCATGTCTATGATGATATTATAAAAAATTGTGATCACACTAACATTATACATAGTGTTATTCCTGTATTTGTTAGTACTTTTTTTTTTAACTTTATGGAATATATTGTTAAACAATATAGAATATTTACTGTTTTGTTCATGTATAGAAGAAAATATAATTTTATTAGTTGTAGTATCCAGCACTAGATAATGCAAAACATTAAGCTAAACTACAACCCTATAGAGCTTCGAGTTGTATTCTTTTTCATGGACCAAAAGCAAATGCTTCTATCAACTTCATCTAGGGCAATATTAGTTTCAAAGATTACTTCGTTGGTTTTGAACTCTCCCTTATGCCATTTTTTCACCCTCCATTCTATTGGATCCAATGTAGGGTTATGGCAATATCAAATCTAGTCTGGTATAAGTATTCTTGTAGTGGTTCAAGTAATTTTTGTTGACAATATTGATAGACATTATTTTTTAGATGACTTATTTAATTTGTTAAAGGTATTGTTTGCGTTAACTAAAAAGATTTACATTCATCATTTTCCTGAACATGAATTTTTACATACTTATCTTTATTTTATGGTTCAAATACATTATTTTCTTAATTTATTGATCTTACACTTTTTTCCTCTAGCTTCTTTTGTTATTAACCAAAAATATTGAAATTTTGTACTAATTGATGTAGATGTTACATATTCAAAGATTAGCAAATCACGTCCTCAAATTTTTATTTTAATGTAGCTCCATAAATGTTGGTCTGATTTTTTTTACGGTTCGTTAGTTAATTCTATGTTGGATTATATTAAGTAGAAATAATATATATTTCTGTTTACTTTATATTAAAATCTCTTCAAAAAAATATCAGTGTTTCATGTCTTAAATCAGCAACCCACAAAAGGCTCCAAATACTTGGTAGTTGGATTTCTCGAAAAAATCTTTTTTCTTTAGAATTTAGAACCTCACATACTTGCATCTTTTTATTTTACTTAGTAATCACTAATCAGGAAATATAAAGGCTGTATTACGATTTACAAGTATAAAAAATGAACTTAAAGCATTGATTGATCTCAAAGTCACTGATATATCTTTCAAACTTACGACTCTGGCTCTGACAAACTAATAATAAAATACAAAGTAAATTATTAGGTTAAATTTTAGTCGGAGTTTGTTCTTTGCACGAACAAGGTTTTTATTAAAAAAAAAAATGTGCAAAAGTGTGAATACAACACAATGTAAATTTCAAATCGTCTGTAAAAATTTTATTATGGTGGAATACCCAAAGTCCATATGTGTTCCCAAAGTAACTTCTCAAAATTTCCCAAATATACTGCAGCTACTTAAGTTAGCTTTGACTTTTCAAATTTTTTAGAAGATTTCTGAATATGCATTTTATTGATGTAAATATTGTGGTACTTTAGATGTTGGAGACATGTGTAAATATAGCCAATAGAGACATGAAATTTTTCCACATATATATGTATCTCTCCGTATAATTTATTTACTATAATTATTTTTTTAGTAGAAAACACGTGCAATGTACGCTAAAACTAGTAAGTTTAATAGATGAGTTAATAAAATATACTTCCTCTATCCAATTTATATGGAGGAGTTTGACTGGTAAGGAGCTAAAGAATTAAGGAATACTTTGAATCTTGTGGTTTAAAACAAACCATTGAAACTTGTGATTGTAAATTATCTCATAAAGTTGAACTGTTATTAAAAGCCTGTTTGGCCAAGCTTCTAGGAGGCCAAAAGCGCTTAGGAGGCCAAAAGCGCTTATTATTTTTCAAAAAGTACTTATTTTGAAAAATAGAGGTGTTTGGCCAAGCTTCTAGTAAAAATTAGGATTTTTTACACATATATACAAATCTACACCCCTATATTACATAAAATAGCAACATTTCCCAAATTACAAGACATAACATTATTTTTCCTAACATATTTTTCAATAATCAACCCATTTCACTTTCATTTTCCCAAAGTACAACATCTCTCACTTACTCTCTCTCTTCCTCCCATCAACCTACCCCACCCCACTACCCCAATGCCAGCGCCATCACCCCCACCCCCATTTGTCTGAGTAGGTGTCATTGGATCTGGTCAGCTAGCATATTTGATAAAGTTGTTCAGTCTTCAAAGCAGTATCTTCATGTGGCATTTGCACCATTGAAGGGTATTCAGTTAACTTCTACTTCTCCTTTTGACATTTGGAGATAGCATAAGGCACACGCTTGTACATTGGGATGACACTTGTATTTGTCATTCATCTTTTCCTCCTTGGATTTGAAAAAAAAAGTGTCGAAGTAAAAACTTGACTGGTTTATATCTTTTCTTCAATGACTGGCGATTTTATTCTGATTGCATTTTCAGCTACCCGGTAAGGTTTTAGCTTCAGAGCTCCCAAAGAATGGGAACAAGTGCATCGTTCTCTATCCCGCTTCAGCAAAAGCCAGCACTGACATTGGTGTGTGTGATATTGCTCCTTCTCTTTATGATTCTGTCACTCCCTATTCTCCCATAAATTCGATTTCATAAGGGTCTTTCTCCATTATTCACATGCCGATTTCATAAGTATGTAAATTTTCCTCAGATAGTCCAGAAACAGTAGAAACAACACACGAGTAGAATGAAACGATGCAGAAACAGTTAGATACAGTACTGAAACAACTTGAAAACTCGTAGAAACAGTTCGATACGGAGCAAAAATAGTGCATACACAGTGCTGAAACAGTTTGAAACAGCACAGATACAGTGCTGAAACGATGCAGAAACAGTTTGAAACAGCGACAGATACAGTGCTGAAACGATGCAGAATCAGCTTGAAACAGCGCAGATACAGTGCTGAAATGATGCAGAAACAGTTCGAAACAACGCAGATACAATGCTGAAACGATGCAGAAATAGTTTGAAACAACGCAGATACAGTGCTGAAACGATGCAGAAACAGCTTGAAACAGCGCAGATACAGTGCTGAAATGATGCAGAAACAGTTCGAAACAACGCAGATACAATGCTGAAACGATGCAGAAACAGTTAGATACAGTGAAATTGGGAGAAATAGTGGGAGAAAAAGTGAAATTGGGGGAAATAGGAGGATTAAAAATGAAATTGGAGAAAATGATAGGAGGAAAAGTGAAATTGGGGGAAATGGGGGGAGGAAAAGTGATATTGGGGGAAATAGGAGGGAAAATATAAGGGTTTGCTATGTTATGGAAAAATATTGCTATGTTTTGTAATTAACTTTTCCTTTCCTCTATAATGGGTAATTTTGCTAAAATATTGCTATGTTTTAAAAATGACTTCTAAAACTTGTACTTTTATGTAAAAATCTCTAAAAATTATAGTAAGTGTTTTTTAGTATGGAAAGAAGCTGGAAAAAGTAGCTTTTTCCTAAAAGTAGAACTAGAAGTTCTTTATAATTTCTTTCATTATAATAATATCCTTACTAAAAATATTCATATACCGAATTACCTCTATTTATTTAAATTAATGATTCTCAGTTTTAATTAGTACCTTATTCTTTTTCTCCTTGTCCATACTCAAAAGCACTTGTTGAAAAGTTTTGACAAACACAAATTGCTGCTAAATTATTGATAAAAGTATTTATTGAATGAGTTGGTGATGTAGCACCATAAGGAAAATGAAAAATTGGAAGAAGAATAGAGATAAGGAGTAAAAATTAAGAGAAGGAATCAGATTTCAAGTTTTATTAATCAACTGAACTGTCTAACAATGAACCATGGAGACCCTATTTATAGTAGGGAACCCTGCAAACCCTGATAAAATCTTAAAAGATAAATTTTATCTCTAACTAAGAGATAAAAATAAAATAAAAAATAATAATAAATTAATCTAATCTAACAAGATAACGATAACGATAAACTATATCACTAAATGATGATAACAACCTATTTAATAAAATAAATATTAAATTATCCAATTTCCTTAGAATCTACATCATTCTCTTCGGGTGGATCAAAACTCGACTCCGGCGAGTATGACTGGTGATATAATTCCAAAATAATTGGATCAAACAAATAAAATCCATCCTTATGAATCCATGTAGCAACATGTAATAGATGATTCTTCTGCTGAACAAGGTCTACGTGTGAACCTTCAAATTTAACATTCACATTATTTTCCTCCACTAATGATTCCTTTTCGAAATGAGAGTTTATTGCAGTGATAAAAATTGTATCATCTGAATAAATATCAGTGAAAAACTTGGAAGAACAATAAGAACCTTCTTCGAGCATATGAGCTTTGGTCTCGTCGAACACCTGAACATCGCAAACTTCCTTAGTAGTTTGCTTATCTTCTACCGACTTAACCACATCCGAAATTTCTGCAGCTTCAGGGAGTATCCTGGAGCGTGCAGACCACTTATTCTGGATGTCGTCGAATGTTTGGATCATACTAGAGGTAGTTTCCATCATTTTCAATAATAAGTCTTCGACTGCTTTGGGGTCGTAGTGGGTAGCCGTAAAAGAATATAGGTCCATGGAGTCAGAATCGATAAAGGCGCTGATACCAAAATTGATGTAGCACCATAAGAGAAATGGAGAATTGGAAGAAGAATAGAGATAAGGGGGAAGAATTAAGAGAAGGACTCAGATTTCAAGTTTTATTAATCAACTGAACTGTCTAACAATGAACCAGGGAGACCCTATTTATAGTAGGGAATCCCGGGAACCCTGATAAAATCCTAAAAGATAAATTTTATCTCTAACTAAGAGATAAAGATAAAATAAAAGATAATAATAAATTAATCTAATCTAACAAGATAACGATAACGATAAACTCTATCACTAAATGATGATAATAACCTAATTAATAAAATAAATATTAAATTATCCAATTTTCTTAGAATCTACATCAGTTGGTCAAACACAAATAGCTACTCTACAAAAGAACTTCTACAAAAGACACTTCCAAAAAAATACTTTTCAAAATAAGCAATTTTTATAAACTTGCATAAAGATACTCTAAATGTAGATATATGTCATTCTTTGAAATTAACTTTTTTATGAAATTGACCAAAAAGTAAAGTGTGTAACATAAATTGAATTGTTTCCTCCCCATCTAATGCATGAATCCAAACGTCTTCTGAATTCATGTGACCCATCTCCACAAAAAAAGGTAAAATATGGGAGTGACTAGTTTATAGAAGATGGTTTCTGTATTCTGCTTGGTGATTTTACCTAAAAGACATGAATGTCACGAGTTTCATTGTACTGTACTGGTTATCCCTTAAAATAGGTGAACACCGCTAGAAAAGCCACATGCATATCGCAATCTATTTATATTTCCTAACGTTTTGAGTGCCGTACAATTAAAGATTAGCTGTGCTGTTGTGCATGTCGGTGACTAGCAGGGATATAATCTCGATTAAGTCGCTTTCTATATTAGTCAATATCTAAAAATATATCTTAATTTTGAGTAATTATGTGAGACATCTTAACTATTTGACGCTATTATAGTATAATAATATGTTTATATTTTAGTAATTTTGACTATTTAAATTTGTAAAATTGAAATCTGTTTAAACAAATCAAATTCACGTTTTAACGTGATGTTTTTCTTGGGAATTACTCGTAGTAACTTTAAAAGTTATACTATTTGCTTTGGACCTTTAAAAGACTTTCCTAAATAATCTTGATTCACTTATTCTGTTTTCCATTCCTTATTTTACATATATTTAAAAGACTTGCCTAACTAGTGATCTTGATTCACTTATTCTCCTTTTATAATAATATCATTATTATTTTTCTTAATTATTATCAGAAAGCTTAGTCTTTATTAAGTAAATAAATTACGTAGCTGCCGTAACCTAGTACAAATAGTTATCCTTAAATAACAAGGAATAAACAGCTGTTGTCGCTCAAATCTGAATGAATCTTTCTTTTAGTTGTTAAAGAAAAAGAAAAGAAACAAAAACTTTCAAATCTCAATCTTTCATCTTTCTTTTCCTCTTCTTCGTCACCATCTTTTTCAGATTTGTTCTATTGTTTATAACACACGTCACCCTCAATTTATATTTTTGCATGGTGAACAGAAAAGATTATTAGACAACTACTGTACAAAAATACTGTTTTCTTGTTGCATGATCGAAGTTGGACGCATAAAATAACAAGAATAGATATGGGGATGAGACTAGACGAAGAATTTGGAGCAGATAGGGTGATACAAATTGAAACAGATGATGAAGAGAATGAGGCTCATGATAATGAAGAAGATAATTATGATAGTGAATCTGATTTCACCATTCATTCTCCACATGATCACCAGCCATCTCATAGCCACATTGCACCTCATTCTCCTACTAATTGGCCTCAGAGTTACAGGTACTTTTTTTCGTTTTTCTGTGGCCTGTCGAATTCTTCGTGCACGTAAAATAAATGAATAGTAGTAATATAATAATAGCCTAGTGGTCAATAATAAAATTCATTGGAAGCCATGGTTCAAAGAGACAAGAAAAAAAAACTTATACAATTTCTTTAACATTCCTAAGGCCCAAGTGTCTCAAGGTTAAGTTGTTAAGAGAGCACAAGTTATATAACTATGTCCTCAACCGCTGTTCATGGCCTAGAACGTGGTGAGACTCAAACGTAGTACCTCTTTTGATAACACGTTGTATGACAATCTCGTCTGAATACTCTATTGGGTATACTGATTTTCCGCATAGACTACTTATTAGTATTAGTATCGGTACATGGTATCTTGAAATTAGATAGTGTAGTTTGATTTATATATGGTTTTGAATTCACGAACTTCAATTAGCTATGATGAGAAAGATGGCTGTGTGTTGAACAGGGAAAAATTATGTTTAATATTGCAAAATTGAACATAGTACTTAAGTACTAATTAAGGGCAGAAGATTAAGGTAGGGATGACTGGGAGTTTCTGAAATATCAGGCTTTCACCTTCATGAGTAATAGGTGTATTGTCTTTGAACAGTTTGGAAAGGCTGTCCCATAGACTTATGAGATGAGCTCTGTTTGATGTTGTAAAAAGGTTTTTGAGGGTCAAGCCAAACATCATACGAACTTTTGGAAGAGATTATATAAGGAACAATCTCTGGTGAAAGGGTAGCAAGGATGGAACTGCGTAATATTTGTCTTGGCGTGTCCAATGTGTGGTGGGTTGAGAGGTTGGTGAGGTTTCAATATACTGCTCAACATCATAAGTCATAACCAACCAGTAGCGAATCCCATTGGATGTGCCAAGAAAGATAATTGCTGGAGGTCAATTTGATGGGCGCTAAGGCAGTGGTGTTAATGGAAATTAGATCACCAGGTTGGCTAGATGAAGCAGGAAGAGATATGGCAATTGAGAATCTGCCATGGATCGGAAAAAAATGCTC
The DNA here is from genome assembly GCA_037355625.1 of Petunia x hybrida. Lineage (NCBI taxonomy): Eukaryota > Viridiplantae > Streptophyta > Magnoliopsida > Solanales > Solanaceae > Petunia > Petunia x hybrida. The sequence continues at coordinate 93,910 of JBBBVM010000656.1, read as the reverse complement.
TTAGGCAATGGCTCTTGATACCATATAAGATATTGAATGATCAGGGAAACGTCACTCTTATTCATTGAATCAATGGAGTACTTATACACATTACAGAGAGCGATTGTAATTGGTAATATGGAAAGATTATAAAGAAGACCAAAATGAAAGGTGAATCAAGCTAGCTATGGACATGACTATCGATCAGGATCAATTGTGGTATTGGTTTCCTTATTAGATGATGCTATACGTCTGATGCCGACATATGCCTATATATGTTTGTTTTAGCTTGTTCGCCAATTTTCACTGTGGATATATCTTCTTGTTAAATGGCTTGAAAAACAAAACCTCTGTTCGAAGCTAAAAGTCTTTTTGACATACTACTTGTGTATTCACTTGAAATTTGTACAATGTTTTCATCCAAATGAAAACTGAAGTTTTATTGAATTTGTAGGCAATCAATGGACATGCTCACAGGTGTGACCCCTCCTACACTAAGCTTTTTAAAAGGCAGCTCCTTCTTCACTTCAGCCCACATGAGGTCTCCTACTCCAACACCACAAACTTCACTTTGTAAACCTCTCATTTCCTCTCCAAGATCAGATAGAGAAGAAGTTCCACACTTGACACATCCTTCAAAGTTGTCGATAGTTTCTTCAGCAAGATTTTCAGCACCTGAATTGCCACAATCACAGCAGTGCTCATATTCTCAATCAGTCCTTAATGGTATGATATAGATGTTTTTATCTCATTGTATATCTGTTAATGGCTTATTGTTTAACTACCTCATCTAAGCAATTAAACTGGCCTAATTTTTGTCAAGCTGTTTTGTCATTGAGACATTTGAGTCAGTAACTTTAAAGCCTACTCCTTTTTGCTGCACCATTTTAGCATGTGTACAAACAATCTTCACTAAACATGTCACTCCATTTAAGCTCATGTTTTGTAATTCATCATAAAATGACTAGTTTTACGCTAGTTGGCAGCCTAAAATGTAAACTATCTGAAAATCATGATAGAACCTCTTTGATTGCATACCAAATAGTTAGAAAAATAGAACTACTTTCCTGCTGATTGTACTAAAGCATTTAGCAGACAATCTATAGCCAATAACCATTTTCTGTAACTCAACTACTCAAGCATTTGTATATCCTACAGCTATATTTGCCATGTACTGTTGTCCTGTAGGTACTAATATCTTAAACTTCATCTATGTTTCTCCTGAATGTCGAGTTATTTGGTTAAAATAATTGGTACCGATTAATGTTCTGCTGTTCTTTGCAGCCAAACATGTTTTCAAGTACTTTAACAACTCATCTCTATTCTTCTGTTTGTTTTTAATGTGGATTAATTTTTCAATGCAGCAATAAATGCTCTCTGTGGCATTGGAATCCTTTCGACACCTTATGCACTCAAAGAAGGGGGATGGTGTAGCCTTTTCCTGCTCCTTCTTTATGGAATCATTACTTTCTATACTGGCATTCTGTTGAAACGATGTTTAGAAAGTTCTCCTGGTATTGAAACCTATCCAGATATCGGCCAAGCTGCTTTTGGATCACTTGGTCGAATTTTTATCGCTGTGAGTATGAGAAATTATTGAGAACACATAAACTAATGTTTTTTCAAGTTTTAGAATAGGAGTTTTGGTTTAGCTACTAAATTTTGATGTTGAAAAAACTTGCAGGTAGCCTTGTACGCGGATTTATATGTAAGTATAAATAGTATTACCTGGTTTGCCTTATTCTCACTCTCCTCTTCATTCTACTGCTGTTCTTTTTCTTTTTCTTTTTTATCCAGAACTTGCAACTTTTGTTTCTTCTTTGCAGTCCTCTTGCATAGAGTATTTGATTATGATGAGTGATAATCTCGGTGCCTTATTCCCAAGTACTCGCATGGACATTGCTGGATTTCATCTTGATTCTTATCAAATGTGTGCTATCATTTCCACCCTTGTCATACTTCCAACAGTTTGGCTTAGAAATCTCAGTTTGCTATCATACATTTCAGGTAATGTGATCTTCAAATTTTGCCTCAAAATGTCTTGAATTTGTTCAAAGCTGTTCGATTTGTGCTTACGTGTTGAATTCTGATGCTTGTAACTCATCAGCTGGTGGAGTGATTGCACTAATTCTCGTGGTGCTTTGCTTGTTATGGGTCGGGGTAATCAATGAAGTTGGATTTCACCCTGGCGGAACAGCTTTAAACATTGCAAAGTTGCCTGTCACAATTGGTTTATATAGTTTCTGCTATGGCAGCCATTCAGTTTTCCCAAATATCTACTCATCAATGAAAGAACCCTCCCGTTTTCCTTCTGTTCTTGCTATAAGGTAATTTCGTGAATCAGGCACTGATACATAGAACGATCTATCATTCAATACGTTATTCTTTTAAAAAAAAGTACATCTGCTCATTAAAGGTTCAATATTTAACTCTGTGTTGGTTCACACTACATGCAGCTTTTGCGTTGCCTTCCTTTCGTATTTTGGAGCTGCGATTTGTGGTTTCCTAATGTTTGGTGAACAAACCAATCCGCAGTTCACTTTGAATATGCCAGCAAAACTTGTTACCTCAAAAGTTGCAGCTTGGACAGTGGTAAGAATAATATTACTAGCTTTAGTCTATACTAAGTTTTTCAATTCCATTTATTATATTGCCGAAACCTGAAAAAACTAGACTAAAATCTTCTCCTCCTCCCCTGTTTTATATTTGATGATCATTAAATATCTGGAATAAAAATTATGTCCTGTGCAGGTCTTAACTCCTGTCACAAAATATGCAATAACGATTACACCAGTCGCTTTTGGCATCGAGGAATTCTTGCCTTCACCTCAGCTAAGAACTTATGGTGCATCAATACTCATCAGAACAACTTTGGTGTTTTCAACTCTTGTCATTTCATTGACAGTTCCATATTTTGGTAAGTATTTTCTTGTAATACTTTTAATTATGACAATATACACAAGAGCACAAAAGTGAAAAGTTGAAACCATTAAAATTTAGAATGACACATAAGTTATTTTTCTTTTTACCACTAAATCATTTCTTTTGAAACTTTACTGCAGGTTCTGTAATGTCCTTGATTGGATCTTCACTAGTAATGCTTGTGGTAAGTTACCAAAGTTTCTTTCATTTCATGTTATTTCAATGTGAAGCTAATTAGCAAAAGTAACATAACATTCTTTTTGGCTTGCTTTGTTTCAGTCTCTAATCCTTCCTTGTGCATGCTACATCAAACTAAGCAAGGGTAGAATCACAAGATTTCAGGCATATTTTTGCTCTGTCTTTTCCTTACTTTTTTTTTTATTGAAATATATTTCTTTTCACCCTATGCTAGAAGTAATTGTTTTCCGTTTTTTTCTTCATTTTGCATTATTTAGGTTGCAGCTTGCACTTTCATTATAGTAGTGGGATTGGTTTCTGCTGTTATTGGCACATATTCAGCACTAGCAAGCATGGCCAAGTAGTTTGAAGACTTGTTATTGATGGAGTGAATAGACCTGACATTTCTTGAAATCTCTCCTCTGATTCAAAATTGTAGTTCAATGAGTCAGTTTCTTGTACACTATGCAGAGTTGTAGCAATGGTGTAAAAAGCATAGATTAAATGTCAAAGTAAAGGGGTTCAAAGGATATAGAAAAAGAAGTACCAATTTTATACAATAACTCAAACATGTATTAGGAGTACCTTTTATTGGAAATCAGTACTTTATTCTCTGAGTTCAGACATAAATTTTTTACAGAAGCTAGGATCTTTGCTGATTTCCAATAAAAAATTTCTTCAAGTGGTAGTCATAAATTTATCCAATTTTCTATGCCTAAAAGTGGCTGAAGTTGAACTTCATACCTTCAGCCCATAATGTCCGAACTTCAGCTCACAAAGATTGAAATTCCAAAAAATGGCTAAAAACTAAATAGTTTTAGAAAACTGACTCCAACGGTAAAAGTGATCCAAAAACAAACAAGAAACAAACATACACGTATATACAAGAAAAAAATGTTATTCATACAGTAGACACACATATACAAACAAGGATCTATGGATATACAAAGTAAACATACAAAAATTATGGGGCAAAGTGCACGAATAGCCACTTTTGCCGGTGCTATTTGGTGTCAGGCCAGTTTTTTCAATGATTGTTAATTAGCCACTTTTTGGAACTTCAATCCTTGTAGGTTGAAGTTCAGACCTTGTGGGCTGAACTTCATGCCTAAGGTATGAAGTTCGGGCTGAACTTTTAGGCATAGAATGCGTAAACTTCAACCCTTGTGGGCTGAAGTTGAATTTCAACCCCTGTGATATGAAGTTCAGCCCACAAGGATTGAAGTTCCAAAAAGTACTAGCCTGAAACTAAATAGCAGTGGAACAAGCGGCTTCTGGACTAAATTTTTTCAAAATTATGTGTGCTACACTATACACACATAAACACATACAGAAATATACAATATACACTCAGACATATACATTGATACAATGGTATACACATACATATACTTGTGCAGTTATAAAGATATTCATATACATACACAAATATAAAAATACATAAACTTGTATAAACTAGACATATATTTACTTCCACCTTCAAACAACCGCCATAAACACCAAGACATACACATACACAAAAATACAAAAGGATAGACGTATATACACATACAAATTATTTTTTTTAAAAAAGAAAAAGAGCTCCAGCAAACGCCACCGGAGCAACCACGCAGCAGCAGCGCCTCAAAGCAGCACTGCATCAACTTCCTCAAGGAAGGCAGTACGACGACGGTAGATTCCGGCGAGTCGAATAAGGGTGGGGGAGGCGGTCGGTGGTGGGTGGGAAGAGAAAAAGATTAGTATTAAGTGTTAGGGAGAGATTAAAATATCTAAATGGTATTTGTAATAAACTATAATTATTATTAAGAATGTTGAGATGTTTTGTAATTAAGCTCCTTAAAGTGATTATTAACATATTTTTTGTTTTGTTCTTCGGTTAGAAGGGGAGGGCTGTAGGTAGAATGTGGATAGGGATGTTCGTGGCCTGATTTTAATTACCTAAAATGAAAAGGGAGAATTACACAAATATACCACCCTAATACCAAATTTACAAAAAATACCAATACTATACCATTTTACAAAACATACCAATACTTTTTTTACAAATCATATACCAACCTCCATTAAAACCATACAAATGAAGGTTTTAAACCCTCCCACACCCACTGCTCCCAGTTTCGATTTTTCCTCCGGCAGCCAGTCGCCGCCCGCCGGCGGCAGGTGGCCGGAAATGGTTTTTTTTTTTTTTTTTTTTTTTAAATCTGGAAAACAATATAAACGAGCATAAAACATACAAAAAATACACATTCATACTTATTATACACAAAAATACACTTATTATACCCGCAACATTCAAAGACATACAAAAAAAATTTTGGATATGCAAAACACTTATTCACATACACTTAAAACACACATACACTTAAATATGAGTAGATACAAAAACATACACATACACAACCAAAAATATTCCAACCATACAATTGAAAATACAAAAATACAGAAATATACAATAACAATACAAAAAATTCAATAGCCATTCGAAAAGGTTTTAAAGTGTATTTAGGCACAAAAAATATACATACACATTAATACAAAAATGTATATACGTATATACACATTAATACACTTCCAAAACAAAAAAAACAAAAAAAAAAAAAAGAAGGAGAGAATCAGATCGGAGGCAGCAGACGGCGCCGCCGACGAACACCACCAGCAATAGATCTGGGAGCAGCGACGCCGTCTAAAGCAGTAGCAGCAGCGCCGCCGGAGCACAGCTCCCGAAATTGGACGAAACAGTAGCATCAACACCCCAAAAACGAGCTGCTTGGCCGGAGAAATACAGTGGCTAGTCGCCGGAGATGGAGGAAGACGGCGGGTGGGTGGGTGGTGGGTGGTGGGTGGAGGAGGGGAAAGAAAAGAGAGAGAAATTAGGGTTTTGTGGTAGGAGAAAGGGGGAAATGAAAAAATTGTATGAATTGTAATATATTTAAAAATATCGTTATGTTTTGTAATATGTTAAAAATATCGGTATTTTTTGTAATTTAGCTATTAGGATTGTCATCTAGTGTAAATTTTCCAAATGAAATTATAAACCTATTATGTTGGTTTGCTAAACGGACAATTAAACCAAATCGAATTAATTTTTTTTCTTTCAGACTTTGTCAAATTTTGTGGCTTTTTTTTTCCACATAAAAACTAAATTCAATCATTCAATTTACTAGATTACTTCCATAAATCAAACAACAATATATGCTTTTAAATTTAATTATTTCAATAATAATAATAATAGATCAATTAGTACCTAAATAACTCCAGAAGGATAAACAGTCGAACAAGGAGTACATTTTTTAACACCCCTGAATGTAGGTGTAGTTTGAATAGTCAGACTTTGGATTGTCATGAAGGAATGAGTATTGAAGCAATAGCTGGTCTGTCATTGCTTGCCACATAACATACAAAACGGTCCTACACCCTTTATCTTTCCAACTTTTCTTCTGTCCAGTTAACTACTCCGTACTTAGAATTGTGAGATACCAAAAGGATGAAAACCCCTTTCTCACCAACTTTGGCTTCTTCACTTCTTCTCTTCCTTGCGTGTTTTTTCCTGTTTAATTATTCGACATCTGTAAACTACCAAGCCGATTAATTTAAATTTATTTCGTATAAAATTCATTAAAGAAAAGTCGAAAATACTTCTAGTAGAAATTTTTTCATTCACACGATTCCAATTCGAGATCTATTGTTAAAAGTGAATAATCTCAATCATCCTTTGTTATTGTCTTATAGCTATCGGAAAAAGAATTCTTTTTTTTTTCTATTTTTGCTTTTAATACTTTTTTAATCATTTGACTTAAAAATACAACTCATTCTTTTTGGATAATAGACATCGCTGTCATTTTCTTGCCTCTAATCATCATTTATACAATATAAGATAAACGTTTTGCTTAGAGGTTACTAGTTACATTCTGAGTGAAATACATGATTTCCATATTACTAATTAACAATTAGTTGGAACGGCACAGGCATGGTTATTTAAGTAAACATAAGTTTAGTGAATATGAACACGTGCCTGGTCTATCAGTGAACAAATACGTTGGGTCTAAGTATACAAATCCATCAATTTACTTGATAGGAAAGCATATTTAACGTCAGTAGGCCTATCAATTGATAAATGTTGAGATCTGACTAGAGGGTGTATAAAATGTAAAGTTTAAGCTTTATGCACAGGTTTATATCAATAGGTTAGGTTAAATCAACAACAATATGAAACTAGTTAAGCATTATAATTTGAAAAATAGAATGACGACTAACATCATGTGTCCACAGGAATAATCTATTTAACGCCTCAAAAAGATCATTTGTAAAGAGTTCAATAGAAGAAGCAATTGAACGATAATATTATTAGCCAAGAGAGCGCCTATAAATACATGTATATATGACTTGATAGAAAAGCTAGAAATAAGATAAGACCAAATCTAAATACTAGTACTAATAGAACACTCACTACTAGAAATTATCGGTTTTGAGTCACAGTTTGGAGACGGAATTCCCTCTCTAAAAGGTGTTTGGAGACGGAATTCCGTCTCTGCGCGTCCTTCGCCAAAAAGCGCGTCGTTGGCCAACTTGGAGACGGAATTCCGTCTCCAAATGAAAAAGTCACTGTGCGCACTGACACATGCTTGGAGACGGAATTCCCTCTCCAAACATTAAATTAATTTATGATTTTCATAGTTCATCTTTTTCATTGCTAGACTCATTGTTGGTACCTTCTTTAGCTTCGGATTTCTCTGAAGTAGTTGATGAAGCTGGTTTAGGAAGCTTGAAAGGAATAGATGCGTGTTTCTTGATGAACTTGTACAACGCCACCACAGTTCGGTCAGCATCAGCTGGGATCTGTAGAATCATAGAAATTACATTCTCAATATTTTGCTTATTTTACAGAGCCGAAAAACAAACAAAATAACCATTACTTACAGGATCTGCGCTCTTATTCCCTGCTGGGAAGAAGAAGAGTGTTGGAAATCCTTCAGCCTGCAAGAGAATCGGAAATAGTATTTGACTTAAATATTGCAACGAAATTTAAAACCAAAAATTAAAAAAAAAATGAATAAAACTAAAATAACTTGAAAGCAACCTTATATTTCTCTCAATCAGCCAAACATAATGAACAACGGACCAGTAAATTATAGCAGTAGAAGCAGTTAGGAAAAGCAGCAGTTCAAGACCAAACTATTACAATCTTGTTCTGATCAAGACAAAAACTTATTTATTGAACTACCTTTGCCCGAGGGTGCTCATGTATATATGTTTAGAGTTGGAGACGGAATTCCGTCTCCAATCAACTGACACCTTTTCAGCTTTTTGGTTGGAGACGGAATTCCGTCTCCAACTCTAAAAAATTTAATTAATTTTTTACTCAAACACTGATTGGAGACGGAATTCCCTCTCCAATCAATTGGAGAGGGAATTCTGTCTCCAACCTTTCGGTAGCTTTTTGCTCGATTTCTAGTAGTGACTAATACTATAACGAAACTAGAAGTCTAGACATAACCAACTACTAAAACTAGAGCTTATCTCAATACACCTCCTCAAGTTGACTGAGGCGCAGACAAACACAACTTGTCCAAACAACAAAGAAAAGCCGATTTGATGCGAGAGGTCGGAGCAGCAACATACAGCTTGTCCAAACACTCCATGAAGGCTGGTTTAGGTAGTGGCTTCGTGAGAGTGTCTGCAACTTGTTCACGTGTAGACAAATATTTTACAATAACTCGACCAGATCGCACACTGTTGCGAAGATAATGAAATCTATAGCAATGTGATTCATTTTGCTATGAAGAACAGGCTCCTTGCTCAAATACGCAACGCCAACATTATCACAAAAAATTGTGGGCTTATCAGCTATGCGATAGCGCAACATCATCCAACAAATTCCGAACCCATGTAACCTCGGCTAGAGCATTGGCCACGGATCGATATTCAGCCTCCATAGACGACCGAGCAACAGCAGTTTGTTTCTTGGAAGACCAGCATATGGGATTCTTTCCCAAGAAAAGCATATATCCAGAAGTAGAAATACGGTCATCAGGATCACCAGCCCAGTCAGCATCAGCATACATATATAAATTACAATCGGAATGCCGAATGATGTGCAACCCAGAGGCCGAAGTAGACTTGAGATAGCGAAGAATCCGCTTAACGGCCTTCCAGTGATCCATACTTGGGGCATGCATAAATTGCGAAAGCTTGTTCACAGCAAAAGCAATGTCTGGACGAGTAAATGACAAATATTGCAATTTACCAAGAGTGTGACGATACAAAGTGCCATCCGCAGGTGGTGAACCATCCAAAGCCCTTGGCGGCTTACTCGAGCACATTGGAGTCGAAGTCCCATTGCACTCAGCCATATCTAACAAAGAATTTCCAAGATGTATTTGGACTGCGATAAAACCATGCCATCGGGAACATACTTAACTTCAACTCCAAGAAAATAGCTAAGTTTTCCAAGATCCTTTAGCGAAAAACGACTTGCCAGGAAATTGATAATATGTGAGACTAGGCCGGGGTGATTCCCAGTAATGAGAATGTCATCAACATACACCATAAGATATACCGTGACGGCCAAGCTTTTGAAAATAAACAAAGAAGCATCGGATTCCGACTTAATGAAGCAAATCGCATTCAAGTATGAGCGGAGGGCTTCATACCAAGCACGAGGAGCTTGCTTAAGTCCATAGATAGCCTTTCAAAGACGACAAACATGCGAAAGGGAATTCACTGCTAACAAAACCAACCGGTTGAGCCATGAAGACTTGCTCTTTCAAATCCCCTTTAAGAAAAGTATTGTTCACATCAAGTTGACGAACATCCCAACCATTCTGAACTGCAATAGACAATACAAGACGCACAGTTGTCGGCTTGACAACCGGACTGAAAGTTTCATGAAAGTCCAACCTCGGGCGTTGAGTAAATCCCTTCGCCACCAAACGCGCCTTGTACCGATCAATAGAACCATCGGCCTTTCGTTTGATGCGATATAACCACCTACAATCAACAACATTAGTAGCAGGGTCACGTGGAACTGATTCCCAAGTGTTATTTCGCCATCATTGTCTGTTGGATTAACTGATCTTGACAGAACCAAGTCTCATAGTCAGGATTAGAGACAGTACTATCTTTATCAGTGATAGTTTGCAGTGGAGCAGATTTTGTACCATCAAGGTGGCCTATGAGCTTGTGACCATTTAGAAGCATTACTAGTTGGGCTTTCCATGTTGCAAAGTTTAGGTTACCTTGTAGTTTGATAGGTAACTGGGCAGCCGGATTGAACTATACTACGTGAGTGGTAGGTGAAACTGCAGCTAGAGTACCACCATTAGCCGGGGGCTAGAGCCATGAAGGAATGAATGATAGGTAATAAGAGAGAGGGAAAAAAAATTTGGATCTGACTCGTGAGAGTTTACAAGGGCTCCGATAAAGAGTTCAATAGAAGAAGCAATTGAACGATAATATTATTAGCCAAGAGAGCGCCTATAAATACATGTATATGTGACTTGATAGAAAAGCTAGGAATAAGATAAGACCAAATCTAAATACTAGTACTAACAGAACATTAATACTATAACGAAACTAGAAGTCTAGACATAACCAACTACTAAAACTAGAGCTTATCTCCATAATTTGGAAAGGATCTTTTAATTTTTCCCTACCCATATTTTGCAAAAGAATGAGAAGGGGGCAAAAGATGCATTTTTTCCCTTATCTCTAAAACTTTTGAAATTACATCTGTGCAAAAGGAAGGAAAAAAAAATCCATGCACATGCAGTAGCTATCTTAAATATGGAAAATTTGTCAATATCATGCAAACTCTTGGATGCCCTAACATCACGACAAAGGGAAGTTTTTGAAATTCAGAATTATATAAAATGAGAATAGAGCTAGATTGTCTTTGAAATCACTCTAAAGTTGTTTCCCAACTACAGTTGGTCAATTTAAGAAAATAATATGTGCAAAATTGAGTTCTTCCCTATTGCTCTTTTTTAAACTAAACTATTTTCATCACCTAATCAACCAAGCACCCCATCAAATATTTCACTATATATACAACAGTCGTAGAGCTAGCTTTCATTCATATATCCAAGTATACAAGAAACTATTCTTCACCCTTCATCAATTTAATTTCAACGAACAAAGGCATCAAAATTTGATGGCTGCTACTAATTTTCCACCATTAATTCCCATAACAATGTTCATTATTGTTTTTATGGCATTGTGTCTCGTACCTCAACCTGCACAAGCCATCACCAGACACTATGAGTTCAACGTATGATATAAAAGTCCATATATTATATTCTCCTTGTTTTATAGCAAAATATGCATATTGTTTTTTCTTACTCTTGCTAACGACTTCCTTTTTTTTTTATCTTTGTTGTAGATTACTATGCAAAATGTTACTAGATTGTGCCATACAAAGAGCATGGTAACAGTTAATGGAAAATTCCCTGGGCCTCGAATTGTGGCAAGGGAGGGCGATCGTCTACTTATAAAAGTCACGAACCATGTTCCTAACAATATTTCCATCCATTGGTATATAATCTTTGGGCCTTAGTTTCTACTACACATTTGCGTCCTTTATACATGGATTTAACTTAAATACACCGGCAGCTCTAAAGAGTTTTATATTATTAGAGTATGTTAACATATTGTTAATACATGGATTTAACTTAATACACCGGCAACAGTAAAGAGTTTTATATTATTAGAGTATGTTAACATATTGTAACAGATCAATTGTCTTATACTGATCTTACTTGTTATATATGGACAATTACATATAGTTATCTTTTAGATGTTTATAGCAGTAACGAAGCCAAGAATCTGCTATGTATAAGAAGTAATCTTTGACCTATCTCGACAATATATTGGTCTTATTTCTTATGGACAATTACCTGTAGTTATCTTTTAGGTGCTATATAGCAGTAACGAAGCCAAGAATCTGCTTGTATATATGTATAGAAGTAATCTTTGATCTATCTCAACAATATCTAATTTTCCAGCAAAACATGTTCAACTAATCACCACCCTTCGCTGGCTATAACTCCAACCCTGCTTTTATACTATATATCGGTGATTCTTTTATACTATCAGATATTTCAAGACAAACATTAAAGAAAATAAAGCTCAACGAGCTTTCTTATCTTCGATCAACACTTTGAATGTGTTTGTAGGACTAAGTTGATTTTTTTCCTCTAAACAGGCATGGAATTAGACAACTTCGTAGTGGATGGGCAGATGGTCCAGCATATATTACACAATGTCCTATTCAAACTGGCCAAAGTTATGTATATAACTACACAATTGTTGGCCAAAGAGGGACTTTGTGGTGGCATGCCCATATTTCATGGCTAAGATCTACTCTCTATGGTCCTCTAATTATCCTTCCAAAAGAAAATGTTTCTTACCCTTTTGTCAAACCATTCAAGGAAGTCCCAATTATCTTTGGTACTCAATCAAACATCTTCATAATATCAAATTAATTTTTATGATACATAGTTCTCCATTTAATTATAACTATTCCTAATATTTATTATTCCAATTCCCCGATATTCAGGAGAATGGTTCAATGCTGATCCTGAGGCCATCATTAGCCAAGCTCTACAAACTGGTGGAGGTCCAAATGTCTCTGATGCCTACACCATCAATGGCCTTCCAGGACTCTTGTACAACTGCTCTGCAAAAGGTACTAAGTGTGTATAGTATCAAAGAAGTCATTTTCCATGAAAAATAATTGAGAAATGTTTTCTAAGATTGGTTGGTGAGAGAAGAAAAATATTTTCTGAAAAGTATTTATAAAATAATAATAATAAAAATAAATAAATAATAGCAAATCAAAGTGTGTTCGATGAAATTTTTAAATATTAAATATTAAATATTAATAGTAATGTGTAAGTGTTAGTTAATTTGAGTTTTGTTATATACGTCAAAAGTAAAGATTTCTAAGAAAAATAACTTCCGTCCACAAGTGAGCTACAGAACTTGTTCTTCCTCTTTTGAATTGAAAATGTTTTCCTTTGAAAGCATTTTCTGATAATCAAACACTTCATCCTAGAAAATATTTTCCCGGAAAACGACTTCCACGAACAAACACCCTAAACATCCAACTTCTAATTATTTAGCCAAGCATTATATATGTTTAATTTTTGTTTTACATGAATGATTCCATTGTACTGACTTATGCTCTATAAATGTGTTGTGGCAGACACGTTCAAGCTGAAGGTTAAGCCAGGAAAAACATACCTTCTTCGTATGATCAATGCTGCACTCAATGATGAGCTTTTCTTCAGCATTGCAAATCATACGCTTACAGTAGTTGAAGCTGATGCAATATATGTTAAACCTTTTGAGACTGAAACAATACTTATTACACCAGGACAAACCACAAATGTTCTCTTAAAAACCAAATCTGAATTTCCAAATGCCAACTTTCTCATGACTGCTAGACCTTATGTTACTGGCCAAGGCACTTTTGACAATTCAACTGTCGCTGGAATTCTTGAATATGAAACCCCAACTCTTCATTCAACCAAATCAATCAAGAAACTGCCTTTGTTCAACCCTAATTTACCTCCTCTTAATGATACTTCATTTGCTACTAATTTTTCTAAAAAATTATTTAGTTTGGCAAATTCCCAATTTCCTGCTAACGTCCCTCAAAATGTTGATAAACATTTCTTTTTCACAGTAGGCCTTGGTACAAGTCCTTGTGACAATAATAATCAGACATGTCAAGGTCCTAACGGGACCAAATTTGCAGCGTCGATAAATAACGTCTCATTTATACAACCTACAACTGCACTACTCCAATCTCATTTTTTTGGACAATCAAAGGGAGTTTATAGCCCATATTTTCCAGTTAGTCCTTTGAATTGGTTCAACTATACAGGAAATCCTCCAAATAACACAATGGTTAACAATGGTACTAAACTTGTAGTACTTCCTTTTAATACAAGTGTTGAGCTAATCATGCAAGATACAAGCATTCTTGGTGTTGAAAGCCATCCCCTTCACCTTCATGGATTCAATTTCTTTATTGTTGGCCAAGGTTTTGGCAACTTTGACCCTAACAAGGATCCTGCTAAATTCAATCTCATTGACCCTGTTGAGAGGAACACTGTAGGCGTGCCATCTGGTGGTTGGGTTGCTATTCGATTTTTGGCTGATAATCCAGGTTGGTAGATTATATCACAAGTGATATTTTACTCTTCTTTTGATAAGATTAGTTGAAGTTATACTCAATCTAGTCCCTACTCCCTAATATTAGTGGCTTCGGTAATTTGAAGTTGCTCTAAAATATTCGACTTTAGACGTACTACTTCAATTAGCGGTGTCATAATTAAATGAGACGCTTAAGAGTTATATAAAGATAATTCAGGCAAATTAAATATTCTTATGATTAAGGCTACTAAATTTCTTTCTTAAAGGACGTGTAAAACCTGGGATGCAATATGGTTTAGCGAAGACTTCAATAATATGTACGTGTTGCAAAATTTGAAAAGTATTAATGTAATTGATGAATGTTTGAATATTAATAGGTGTTTGGTTCATGCATTGTCACTTGGAAGTGCATACAAGTTGGGGACTGAAAATGGCATGGCTTGTATTAGATGGCAAACTTCCCAACCAGAAACTCCTTCCTCCTCCAGCTGATCTTCCTCAGTGCTAATTTCTTGGTTTCTATTTGCAGAACTGACCTTCAAGTCTCAAGCTTTTCATTTCTTGTATTGATCTCTTTTTGTCTCTTCATGTGTTCTGATCTTTAAGATTTCATTTTGTTGTAACTAACTGGCCTTTTGATGCCATGATGGTCTAAGGAGAGGATGAGGAATTGAGTGCCTTTTGTAATTTTTCAAAAGCGACAATTGTATTTTATGCAAGTGAGAATAAATGTTTACTTCCAATATTTCATTTTGTTTGCATGGAATGGATGGAGCCCAGATGGGAGAATTGAAAGCCGACTTATAACTTTTGTATGCTACTGAATTTTAAGAGACATATTTAAGCTCCCGTTTGGACATGATTTGGGATTTTGGATTTGGAACTTGGGAAATTGAAATTTTGTTTGGACATGCATTTTATTTGGAACAAAATTTGAAGTTTGTGAGGGGATTTCTCAAAAAATCCCAAAAACTGGGTTCAACCCAGTTAAAACACCCCAAAAACTATAAACAAACGCTAGCTAAGTGTACGTTGACATTTTATTAACTTGGACATAAGAAAGTTGATAGGATGAAAATTTTGTAAGAATTACACAAACAATAGGATGAAATTTTTTAGGAATCGAGATGTTTGACAATATTCCTGCAAATTTCAACCTTATTACTGTTGATCCAATCTAGAGGGACACCTAGTTGTTGACTTGCTACTGCGAATGTTTTAAACTGGACTTTATTGTTGAACATTATATTATGTGCATCAGTTAGCATTTAAGTTATCTTAGAAAATCCAAGTTAATAATTGACTATCGGTGAAGTCATTTCGTTCTCTATATCCAAATTTGCTACTCCATATGGATATCAGTAATAGGATCACAAAATGGAGCCTAATTCGTTTTTAAATTTACATCTATGAGCAAGAATTCCTCAATATCAAACTAATATTGAAAATTAATCCCTAATTAATTCTTAGTTGCTAAGAAACGCTAAAGAATCTTTGTAATCGGGGCTTTTACTTTGTTGTAGGCCGCTGTGATAGAAAATTTCAAATGCATTAGAGCTTTTAACTTTGTAATAGCACTTGGATAATAAGTCCTAAGTTTTCAAGGTTATGTAGTCAGTTTCTTTGAATTGCTGAGCTTCAGTCCTGATTAATTGCAAAAATTAATTATGTAACATGAACTTTTGCTTTGCGTAACATCTCTTTAGCACAACCTATATTAACAACCCCTCTTCTTTGTGAATGAATGACACACAAGAAAAATCTAATAGTTGTTTATCACTCTCCTGTTCTCTCTTCCAAATTTCTAGATACAGTAGCAAACTCCAGTGCATGTGTTGTGCAAGTATTGTGGAAAATCTTGGAGAGCGATCAGCTGTGGACAATTCGCTGGAGTCGAAATAATGACTTGTCACTACACATTTTTATCTATAAGTTTTTTTGGCTTGTTTCCTTTTCTTCTCTGTTTATTCTTGTTAATAATGTACTACTTTCCCAACAATTTGAAAGCGAGTTAAGATTTAACTTCACTTGAGGAGATAAAAAAACAACATAATTTTCTGCAATAATACCTCAACTATCAAAATGTCAAGGTAGTCAAGAGAGACAAACGCATAACCACTGCAGTGGCTAGACAGTTAGAAGTTGGTCACTTCTAAGAATTGGACCCTAGGGCTGCCCATAGTATGGTAAATACCGAATTACCGTACCGAACCGAAATATTTTTTACTTTGGTAACGATATTTTGGTATTTGGTACGGTATTTGGTATGAAATTTTAAAAATTTTGGTATTTGGTACGGTATTCGGTATCTATAAAGAAAATACTGAAATACTTAGTTACATATACAAATTATATATATTATATTTATATAAATCATAATAGCTTAATTAATCTAAATATGAGCTAATAAAATTCTAAATAGAATATCTAAAACTTGTGATATGATTATATATTTAATTAAAACTTATAAATATTTATAAATAAAATAGTATCAATACCATCAAATCTACTTTAATTCTTTACTAGAGAGTTGTCTTTCAAGCACCGTCAAAACTCAAAAGCTTGTTGTTTTGTGTTTAAAAAATATATTAGCTTATCATAAATAGAATTAAAATTTTAATAATGAATTTTTTTGTGTAAGCTTGTGTAGTAAAGTTGGTTTAATTAGATTTCGGCTAGTGTTATTCGTACGTTGGAGCTTTGCTACATGTTTTGTGTTATTTTTGTATTTTGCGCTGATGTACTGTGAAGGTTTATTGTTAATTGCCAGATGAAGTTTCTTAGTTCCTTTCACATTTCTTTGCAATATATATATATATCTATTATATGTAAGTTGAAGTTGAACCGGTTACTGACTTACCGTACCGAAATTACCGAAATCGAACATGAAAATATCGAACCATACCGAATTAGTTTGGTATGGTAATGGTATGACATTTTTAAAAACTGAAAACCGAAATTACCGAACCGAAATGTGAAATACCGTACCGTACCGTATCACGGGCACCCCTATAATGGACCCTTGGCTCTATGCCTCTATGACTTATTCAAAGTTTATTATTTTAGCACAAATTTTGTAACAATCGACATTTTGACATAACATATACCCTATGTAAAGTGTACATAGAAGTATAAATTTATCAAAATTAGGTACAACTAAAAGCTCATGTAACTTGACTTTGAAGAATTTTTTTTTTTTTTAAAAAAAAGAAAAAGTAGTCAAATATAGTAATGTATGTGTCACTATTTCTTTACTTATATATTTTATGAAGAATGTCTATCTTTCTACCTGTAGAAACAATGTACTTTCATGAAATAATTTTCAACAACACGAATTTTTGTGATTTTTATTTTAGACCATAAATTATAAAAATCTTTTATTTTTCTTAAACTCTATGCTAAGTTAAACTCCGTCACACAAACAGGACGGAGGGAGTATAGAATTGGTAGGTAGTAAGTAGTATAGTACAATATTTTGAATAAAAGAAGTTAGACCAAACCGAACAGCTTCTATTTAAAGAAAGTGTCAAACAAACCACCCACCCAACACAAGTACTAGTATAACTATAACACGATCCAAACAAACAAATCCACCGCCGTTAAATAAATAAATGGTCACCGGCGGTGATCGGAAAATGAAACGTGGCAGAATATTATCGTTCCACGTCACCGTTGTAATCACCTCCATTGCATTCATTTACTTGTCAACGGTGTTCGTTTTCATTGATGAGTGGTTTGGGCTGTGGTCATCCCCTGGTATGCTTAACGCCGTTTTCTTCACCGCTATAGCTGTTTTGTGTATTTACAATTATGCCCGTGCCATTTATACCGATCCGGGTCGGGTTCCGCTCTCTTTTGTACCCGATATTGAAGACCCTCATCACACTGTTCATGAGATCAAGCGCAAGGTATTGTGCATTTTGTGTATATGCCTGTTTTTGTTTTATTTGTGGCACGCTTCCCTTTTTAGTTTCTCGAAAAAATTTACTTCTTCCGTTCCATTTTATGTGTCATAGTTTTACTTGACACAGAGTTTAAGAAATAAAGAAAGAGTTTTGAAGCTTGTGGTCTAAAATATGACATAGATGTTTGTGTGGGTTAAATCATTTCATTAATGGCAAAATTGTAATTTTGAAGAAATTGTTACCAAATTTAGAATGCTGTCATTTTGGAACAAGGAAATGCTGCCACAAAAATTAGAACGGAGTACATGTTTTCATTAGTAAGAATTAAGAAATAATTTAATTTGAATTTCCCATTTTACCGTTAATGTTATGGTACTGTTCATTAGTGAGAAATAATTTAACATGCCACCTAAGTGAATTTTTGAACTACATTTGCTACTATAATAATATAAAAAGTTGCTTATGTCTAAGGGGATTGAAAAGTTTATATATATAGGGAAAATTGCCTTTTTTGTCCTATTTGCGCAGTACCATTTTCTAATGAAGGGGATTCAATTGAATGTGCCTTCAATGGTTGTGGCGGAGCCATTGGTGAATAACATATGATTTTGGTAGTGTATGCTAAGTACAGTAGTTGGGTTGCGATGAATTTAAATGGAGAAACATGGTTAGTGAGGATTTATGTAGCTGACTTTAACTTGTTTGAAATTGAGGCATAGTAGTTGTTGTTGTTGTATGCTAAGTAAAGGAGAGTCGAGACTACTAGTTTGGATCTTCACCGGTGCTTGTTTGCCATATTTTAAGGTTACGGACAATAGATTATTTCACCAACTATTAAGGATATTAGTTGTTGATCCAGGAATAGACATTTAACTGGCAAAGATACGTAGTTAGAGGTAAATTTAAGAAGCAACAAACTTTACGAAGACACCAAATTTAGCCTACTATGTATCGTATTTATTAAATCTGAAGAAAGGATTGCTATGTTTGTTAAACTATCCTTACTTTTGGGGGTCCTCTAACTTGCTAGTGTACGTTTCGGTCCATGTATTTGTGTTTTTCCCGCCCTTTTTCTTTTTTAATAAGCTTCCACTTTCAGACGATACTGGAATGAAAAAATGTGACTGGTGCAAGAACCACTTGATCGTCCTTTCTTGATACTACAGGTGGCATTTATACCATCTACAGAGTACTGCCTAAGCTCTATGCTAGGTCGTAGATTTTCCAGTAATGCTACTCACATCGAAAACATCTACTGCTCTTGTCACAAAGAAAAAATCTACTTTATAATTGGTAACCTCTTCTTTGAAGAGTTCCGTGTGTTCGATATGCTTCCTTGGCCACCATCCAAGAAAACAAGCAACCTTGTGTGGAACCTTTGTCATTTATATTTGTTTCAAGGTCATTAATTTGTTTGGTTGGTTGTAGCTGTTAGAACCTTATAGTAAAATTTAACAGTGAAGCTTACTTTGCTGTGTCCTCTCCATATTAACCTGTCTTCCGATTTTGAAAGACCTTCGAAAGCCTCCAAATAGCTGAAAACTGAAGAGATTCTCTCCATTTTCCTAATCATTCATTCGTCTTTTGAAACTGGATGTCCCATGAATTCTCCAATCTGCAGTCTCTCGTTGTGGAATCAGTATTCTGTGGTAGCTCGTACAGGTGCTCTACTTATAAAGTAATATAGTTAAAGAAGAAAATACAAATTGAAGGAAAATCTAAAAGATTCGGGGGCGGCCTAAATACTACTCTGTAGGACAGGTATTTTGGGATGAAGTATCAAAACTGAAAGTAACAAACATTACTCCTATATGATGTGCAGCTTGTAAATATAGTTTCCCCGAAGGAAAATTTGGAACGACGATAATCTTGAACTGTCTGAATGGTGTGTAATTAGTTATTAATTGCAAAGATGTGACACACGTTAAATGTCCCAAACTTACTGATTGTGTTGCTCTCTCCTTTTCTCCTTTTTATGCACCAAGACGTGAACAAATTTACAAACATCTTCTTTGCTCCAGATATCAGCAATGAAGGAATTTCTTGATACTTTTGCGGACCATCTAGTTCTGCCATTCCAGTTAACAAATAGCAAGTCTTTGTTTCATCTCTGTAGGTGCTGAATATTCCAGCTGTCAGACAGCATTTTAAATGCAGAGCATAGTCTAATACCGAACAATGTCTGATACATGTGGCCTGTGCATACTTCAAGTAGAGCTTATATATTGAACAGTCTGATAATCATGTTTTAATCATGAATAGTAAGAAAAGTAGTTGATAGATGCTCTAATGCATAATAGTTTTGATGATTAGTCTTCCACTTTCAGGAAAGTTTCAAGGACCTGATAGTGAAAAAGCATTTCTAACATCTGGTAATCAATTATTCTTCCACTTCCAGCAAAGTTTCGAGGACCTAATAGTTAAAAAACATTTCTAACATCTGGCAATCAATTATCTTTTAAAAAATCCCTACAATAATGTTATTAGAATATTAAAGTATTTCTATAACCAGTAATAATATTGCTAAATTACATAATATTATGAACATTCATATTCTGCTTGAAATATTTCTTTTGAAACAGAAAGTTGGCATAACACTCTCATTAGCGGCTGTGAAGTAATGTTTTTACTTGATAATATCAAGTTTGGCTTCGAACTTCATGGATGTAATTTCTTTCCATGAATTATTCTGCAGGGTGGGGATTTGAGATACTGCCAAAAGTGTTCACTTCATAAGCCTCCACGTGCTCATCATTGTCGTATATGTAATAGATGTGTACTACGAATGGTATAAGTCTATGTTTCATTTATCCTTATAAAAGAAAGTCTATGTTTCATTTATGTATTCTGTTGAATGCTAGATAATAAATTGAAAGTGTTTCATGTTGAACTTAAGGATCATCATTGCGTGTGGATGAATAATTGTGTGGGCCATGCAAACTACAAGATCTTCTTCATCTTCGTGATGTATGCTGTGGTTGCTTGCATATATTCCCTGGTAAGTTGGGATTTTGGTACTTTTGTACTGTTTATGATCTTGGGATGCTATGATTGTTTTTTGTTCCCCGAGTGCGTTCTATCTTCAGTTGTTGCTACATCTATTAATTCAATTACGTATATACGGCTGATCTAGCATAAGTTGAAGATCTAGACACCTTTGTTTTCTCCCCCCAACCTTTAACAAGTCCTTTTTTCATTTTTTTCAGCTTTTGCTTGTTGGCAGCATAACTATCGACTATCCAAAGGATGACCAGCAAAGTGAAGGCTCTTACAGAGTTATATATGTAAGTTTCCAGATTATTTTTTTGTTTATTAATTTTTCGTTCCTCAGTTTGCTCAAGTTTTATCCTGCTAATAGATTATCTCAGGACTTATACTGGTCCCTCTAAGTGTGGCACTCAGCTTTTTCCTGGGTTGGCATTTTTACCTGATTTTGCAGAACAAGACAACAATTGAGGTTTGTTAGCTGCAATAGCATAGATTATTCAATTATTTTCAGTGGCATATTATGTTTACAATAACTAATAAGGTTATTCATGCTCTGCAGTACCAAGAAGGTGTGAGGGCTATGTGTGTTGCTGAAAAGGGAGGTTATGTCCATTCACATCCATATGATCTTGGTGCATACGAGAATTTGATAGCAGTAAGAGATTATGCCTCTTGCTCTCTCTTTCCACGTGTTTCTCCTTCCATGATGAACTTCAACTTTCTTGTTTTTTTTTTTCCTTTTGCTTTTGATATCTTTCATCAATCATTTGATTTGGTTTTCCTCGGAAATGCAGGTTCTAGGTCCAAATGTCCTTTGCTGGCCATTCCCCTCCACAAGGCATATTGGTTCTGGCCTTCATTTTCGGACAGCACTTGATAACACAACTGAGACATCAGCCTTAAAATGAGTTGTATTTGAAACATCCTGCAAAAAGATGTGTGTTTCTGTGTTTGGTTGTCAAAGAAGCATAGTGAAGCTGTGCAACTCTAGCTCTACCTTGTAAAGTAAATCGACTCTTCAATCAAAAGACCTACAAAGAGGCTGGTTGCGGACTGCCAAAAGGAAGGCAGTCTTCAAGTTTTGTTTTCTAAGATTCTGGGAGATGTTTGGTCCTGCAGGCTGCATCCCCCATCGGCAGACATACTGTAGTCAAAGGTAACAAGAGAATTGAAGCAGTTGGACATAGGATAGTTACATTGTTCATAGTTGGGTTTATAGTGGTTATTTACGCCATGTACAATAGGAAGTTCCAGTTCCAATCTAACTTTGAGCGTTCTTCTGTAGCTCAAATGATTGTAATACATGCAACTACAAATGAGTAACGTTAACAACTTTTCGGAGCAATATAGTAGGTCGGATTTCTTTTGAAGAAATCTATTCAAATTTGGCAATCGTCACTTTTATGGATGACAAGTGGTTCTTGGTGCAAGTTCTTGAGTATGATCCTACACAAATATGCATCTTTTCACCAACTAAAGAGGAAAGACCCACAAAATAAATGCTGATACATATTCAAGATGATATTAAAATATCCTTATTGTTTACAAGGAAAAAATTTCATGACTACTTCACCAATAAAGATGTGAATCTTAAAAAGGTTTGAGTTTTCACTAATGAAATTTTTTAAAAGTTTTTATTAAAAATTTTCTATTAAAAAGTTTATACAAATGAAAATGTGGTGGAACATAGTATCCCTGCACTAGCAGCTGTACGTTCCTTTTCTTTTTTCAGTTTTTGGCATGTTGTAAAGCAAATGCAGCTAGTAATTTTTTGCCTATAACAGAATTTTGAGCAGAGAAAATAGTACAACGCGTATAGACCAGACCAGACCAAACATTATAGTGCCATCTGTTATATAATAGTACAAAGAGCAAAGTGCAGAGCTATCTTTTTATAGGCTGTTTTGTCCCATAAGGTTCTTGAAACCCTTGGTAAAAATGGTGGATTCATTAGAAGATACAATCATGGAAGAAAGAGAAGAAGTTATGGTTTCACTCCTAGATGAAAACGTAAAACCAATGTTTAGAGTTGGCCATTTTTTAAAACCAACCATGTCTAATACTGAAAAGCCTTTTCCAGCTGCCCCTTTAAGGCCAAATATTCAAGAAGTTAGAAATAGTACAAAACTAAAGATTCAGTTGAGAAATGGTTGTAGTAAAGTATGGTGTATGTGGGTTGAAAAGTTAAAGCCTTTATACCAAGAAACATGGAAAAAATCTGGAATCTTTGAACCTATAGTAGGTTCTACATTCAATATTAGGATACACCATGATTTGATTATTGCTCTTGCTGAAAGATGGTGTTTGGAGACCAATACATTTGTATTTTCATGGGGTGAAGCTACTATTACATTAGAGGATATGGTTGTTTTAGGTGGTTTTTCGGTTTTTGGCCATTGTGTTTTGAATCCTATAATGACTAATGATTTTGCTGAAATTGAAAAGGTACTTAGGGAAGTCTCAGAAACTCGTTATTCAGTTTGGATGAGAACTTTTTCAGGGAGAAATGGTGACCATATTGAGCATGTCGCGTTTATTACTTTTTGGTTGTCTAGGTATGTGCATCCTACAAAAACTTTTCAGCTTGTGAATAAAACTCTTTTACCTATTGCAATTCATCTTTGTCAAGGAAATACAATGGCACTTGCCCCTGCTTTTCTTGGTAGAATTTATAAGGATTTAAGCTTGCTTAAAAAGTTGATTATGTGTTCTGGTAAATGTAAAGAATATGAGTACTCAAGTCCTGTCTTTGGGGCTCCTCTTCATTTTGTTCAGTTATGGGCTTGGGAGAGATTTTTCCCTAGTTTGAAGCTTAAGCCTAATGTCATTTCCCATTGCGAGCCACGAATGGCTAGATGGCATATGGTGAAAAAACAAAAACATCTGGATGTTAGGAGTGTCATTGAATGTGAATCAGAATCGTTTCTTTGGCGTCCGTATGCTACTAAAACTGTAAAGAATTGGGAGTTAAACAAATTTTACAGGGAAATGGATGAGTATGTGGTTGTTGGACCAGAAATGGAAAGTGAACTCTTGATATTTGCTCTCTTTGTTCGAGCTTCTGAACTAGTTGGAATGGATTGTGTGGTAGAACAGTATCAGCCACATAGAGTGTCAATGCAATTTGGATTTGATCAAGATGTTCCCGGTTGTGTTAATCATGCTAGTGATTCTATAAATACTGCTTGGAGCAATTATAACAGACCAATTAGAGATGTCAAGCTCTACTTGCCTCCCAGGCTGTTCGAGTCAGATGTTAGCAGACGATACTTAAAGTGGTGGAAGAATCAAACTTTGCCAACTGAAGATGCAGTTCAGCATGTTGTAACAAAGGGACAACAGTCTAAAGCGCATGAAAGTATATCAAGAATGTCATGGGGGCACTGCAAAAATATAAATGCCTCAGTGCCTTGTGATTTTGTGTCAAAATGTGATAAAGTTAGTACACTTGGAAATCTTCAGGATTGTGAAATGAGAGCTGTAGAATCATCAGATGATGATAGTTTGACGATTGCAGAATCTTTACACAGGAGGGGGGTCATGAAGAAAGATATTGATGTACCTTGTAATCAAGAACCTCTACCTAGCACCCAAAGCCAGTCTTCTTCAGCTTTGAATGATGGAACTGCAAGAGAAAGAGAGACTCTAATGGAATCAAAACCAATAAGCAAAAAACATGAGACTTCAAATGGAAAATCAGAGGAAGATGCAGCTAAGCCATTTGTAGTTAAAGAAACGATGCTGCAACAAGGGAGTATGGACAACAATGACGAAGGTGGCTGCAAGTTAAACTTGCCAGATAGTTTAGTTCTTGTAAGTGATGGTCCATATGCAAATAAGAGCGACGGTAGATATGCAGAAATTTCGAGTGCTAGTCCTGCTAAAACGAGTTTGGAGATGAGCAAAGCTTCAGTTGAAGCACCTAAGGTAACTGTAGAGGGTACCAACATAACTGAAGGAAAAATGCAGATGGAAAATAATACTACCAACCATGAGAAAGGGAGCAGTAGATATGAAAAGATTGATAATGATATTTTGAAACTTGAGATGAGGATTAGAAATGTTGAGAACATCATGGCTGGCAAGGTTCTAAGAATCTGGAAAAAGTGAAGAAGTTAGAATCTTTTACCAAGTCTTTGTTTTTTCAAAAAGTTTTTATATACTTCCCTGTTGCTTCTTGCTTAGTACTAAAAGATGCTGAGACATTATTTTAGGTTTGGTTCAGAACAAGCACCAATTAGGTTTGATTTAGAACAGATATCAATTGATTGTGGAGTCCAAGTAAAGATCTAAGAGCATCATTAACACATTTCCTTATTATACTTGATCTCCTTTTTTTTTTCCCTATTAACTAAACTCAAAGTGAAATTGAGATTTTGTGCTTGAATCTATTTAGAAGGAGGAGCCAAACAGTTCTATAAAAGAAGCCACATTCCATCTTCTTCATTATAAAATGTTAAGGAGTATTTAGTTTCAAGGTCTAGTGCTGCAGAAAGAAGATAACAAAATATAGTAATATTTGCAAAAGGTATTATCAGTTCTCTGTTTCTTTTGATCGTTGTTTGAATAAATGAACATACAGGATATTTTATTTGTTTTTTTGTGCATTACTTGATAAACTTTACTATCAGAAATATATGCGAAAATGAGGTTTATTCATTGACCATGGCTTTGAGATGAAACTAGATAGGCACTACTAGAAAAACGCATTTTCCGGATGAACGACAGGGACGGCTAGCCATCTCTAAATGCTGTTTACGGACGGGCTATGCGACGGCATAGTCCGTCCGTATATCGCTCGACGCTAGACTCCTAGCGACGGGCAGCCGTCCGAAATGTGCGACGGCTAGCCCTCTCAACGCGTTGATATCTGAAATATATTTTTTCGATTAGGGAGGGCTGGCCGTCGCTGTGTGTTAATTTTTTGTCAATCTGGGACGGCTAGCTGTCCCTAAACTAAAAAGACTGATTTTTTTTTTTGGGTTTAGGGACGGCTAGTGTTGACATTTCAAAAAATAGATACATGCCTGCCAAAAACCAATACATATTCATATACACAGCTGTCCGAACAGCTTGCTAAACTAAAATACACAAACAAAACTAAAACGGGATAACAATAAACCTTAACAAACTAAACATAAAGTCCTAACAATAAATTTTAACTAACCAAACATAAAGTCTCACAACGGATCATAAATGGGGACGGGATAAAAACCACAAGTCTAAACTACAAGTCTAAACCACTAGAACATAAAGTTTTAAACTACAAGTTTCACAACAAGGACGAGATAAAAACCAAGTCTAGGACATAAAGTTTTAACAAACCAACCATTTACTCGACTCCATCCGAGTCATTACCATCACCCTTTTCCGACATGTACTTTGCCATAAAGTTTGCCTCGACCCCTCTTACCTGTAGAAGACATCCCTGTAATAAAAACATTCAACGAATAATTTAATATGAGTGTTAGATTAAAATATATAATATAAATTAATCGAGTGTGAATATTAGATCAACACAAGGTAATAAACAAGTGATGCAATATATACATTCTCTATGTTGACACTATGATCAAACTCTCCATGTGCAGTCCATACAAAATAATTTGGCATAAAACCTTTAGTATAAAGATGCATTACAACCTCTTTTAGGTTATTCACATCATAATATTTGCAATCCAAACAAGGACATTTGATATTCCCCTCCCTTATATATTCAGGAAGCATTTTAGCTTTGGCAACAAACTCTGCAACCCCATCTATAGTAATTTTCCTCAACCCCCGACGTCCCGAGTTATTCCTATTATACATCCAACTACGATTTTTATGATGACGTTCCATCTACACAAATAACACATAGTGGAATATTAAGAAAAAATTCCAACCATCCTAATATATTTATAATATTTCATACAATAAAATAAGCTCAAACCCCTATTACATTTTACATCAAGATTCAATTTTTAATTATGTTTAATGGTTCAATTCTTCAAATGTATATATACACATGCATGCTTATATTTAGTCAATGCATATTTGTTTTGAGCACTAAAATCATACAAATACTAAAACCTAAAATACTACATTCTATAAACACATAAAATAATTTTAACACTAAAAATAATGGGGATTTACTATATTCTCTAAACACTAAAATTCTTTACTATATTCTCTAAACACTAAAATCATACAAATACTAAAACCTAAAATACTACATTCTCTAAACACATAAATTTATTTAAACACTAAAAATAATGGGGATGAAATACCTCTTTTGGAACTGAAATTAACCTTGGACCGCTACCTTGATCCGTTCCAACTAAAATTTTGAAAAAAAAAGATTAGTAACCCGTTAAATGCCTAAACCAGAAAAAAGAAAAAAAATATAACAAACTTACGGATTTGAATGGGGATGACGGATTTCAATGGAGAAATGGAGATTTTGAAGAAATGGAGAAATGGGGAAATGGAGATTTGCGTTTTTGGGGAAGAAGAGGAAATGGGGAATGAGCTCGTTACGTCTTGCTGGATCTGTTTTGTTGAAAAATATCGGTTGTAGCGACGGCTAGCCGTCTCTAGGTGTTTAATTTTTAATTTAACAGAAAGATATACGGACGGCTAGCCGTCTCTAAGAAAATAGCCGTCTCTAGTTCTATAATTTTTTATTTAACGGTGGTTATACGGACGACTAGTCGTCTCTATTCAAAGACGGACGGCTAGCCATCTCTACCCTTCCATCCCTAAATTGCGTTTTTCTAGTAGTCACGAATGAAGGTCACAGATCATTTAGCTTGTAGTTAAGCCTTGAGTGGAAATTTTCTTATTTACCATACCGTACCAAATTTCTTTTTAATTTGGTACTGTTTTAGTATTTGGAATGGTATTTGGTATGTTTTTTTTAAAATTTTTTAGTATCTGGTATTTGGTGCTTATTTACGTGATGTACGAAAGGAAGTTCCAAGCTAACATTGAGCATTCTGCTGTAGCTCAAATGATTGTAATACATGCAACTACAAATGAGTAACGTTGACAACTTTTTGGAGCAATATGGTAGGTTAGATTTCTTTTACCAAAAAAAAAAGATTTCTTTTAAAGAAGTCTATTCAAATTTGTCAATCGTCACATAATGTCACTTCTATGGATGACAAGATTAAATAAAAATATTCTTATCGTTTACTAGAAAACTTTGATGGCTACTTCACCAATAAAAATGTGATTGGAGATGAGAATGGTTCTTGAGTAGTGTAAAAAAGAAATCTTGAAAAAACAAAAGGGTAAACTATGCCCCATAAATGTTGGGAAACTATATTTATTGTTTATGTATATTTTTTATTTTTCTTTCTTTCCATAAATATTTATTATTTTTAAATATATTTTATATATTTTAAACATTATTTGTTAATCCTTCAATTTATGAGATTTGATACTAATCCCTATAATTAAGGGACCACAACTTATTCTCCTAATCAATTAGATGGTTCCCCGTCATGTTCCTCTACTCTCTCTCCTTTTTTTTTTTTTTTCATTTTCATTCCCTCTCTCATCTATCTCCTCTTTTTTTTATATATTAATATTTATTCAATATATTTCGTGATGAAGAGAAGTCTTTTCCGATGTTGAAAGGCATCATCACGACAACTCAATTTCTCTAGTAAACTACTCGGGGCTCCCCATGGTTTAGTAAAAGAGAGGGGAGATTTTTGCTTCATCTGGGGGTTCATTCATTATGAACTAAAAAGTAAATAATCACATGAATTGTTCAACCCAGCTGAATGTTCGCGATTCTTCATCCACCATGAAAAAAATGCTCCAGTTTTCCATTCTCATATGAGGTCGGAAAGTGGATTGGCAACAGGTCGGCACGAAGTGATTCATCATGCTCAAACATGAGCCGCTCGCTCGTTAGGGACGGTTTATAGATCATCAAATTCCCACAAATAGAATAAAAAGTGAGTCCATGTAAATGATCAAGACCTCGCAAACAACACTCCTTCCCCATATGGAGTTCGGAACCCAAAGGCAATCGTTGAGTGAACTGTATCTTTTTGTCTGTTAAATTGTATCGAATCCATTTTCGATTTTAAAGCGAACAATTACCTTATAAAACTAGAAAACTTTTTATATTTTAATTTCAGTTTCACTCATTAGATTCGGTCGTACATATCCAATCAATAATTTAATATGACTGACTCGCTATTCACTCGGTTTTTGGGTCATAATCATTATGGCTTCTTTCCCTGCAGGCAATTAGACTAAGTCTTATTATTATTATTATTATTTTCCTAGGCATTGACTTCTTCATGTATAGCATCTCTCCAGCCAGAATGATTGGAGGCTTCAGCAAATGATTCAGGTTCATGAGAAGATTGAACTGAGATGAGGTAAGCTCGATCTTTTGGGGAAAACGACTGACCGCTACTACTACTTTCACTACTACATCTAGGGGCTCTTCCCCTCATATTCTTTCCTTGCTTTAGGGGAGATTGAAAAGAACAACCAAAGTTACACCCCTAAAGAATATGGATTCAAATTAGTTAATATTTGACAAAGAACCTAACGGAATTTAACAAGCAGTAACCGGAATAAAAGTTTTCAAAAATGGTGTCAACCGGTAATAGAATGTAGCTAGATAACTGATTCCACAGCATCCAAAATATGTGAGATGGAGTTCGTGGTACACTAACTTAACCTTCAAGGTCAGATAGTGTTACAGTGAACATTCTCAGAAGGAACAGGTTTGCGAATGGGAATGACATTTCCAGGAATGCAGTCAAGGGTGAAGGAGCGAAAGAAGCTAAGGCTAAATTAAATGAAATATGTATAGTTTTTCATAAAATTATATCCTGGTGTTTTCCCTAGCACATAAACTATTATTGTTCTTTCCCATTTTTCTATTTCACTTTCTACTTCATCCTTATCTAATGTAACAGTTACTTGCCCAACCAACCACTTTTTAGTTCATAATGAATGAACCCCTGGATGAAGCAAAAATCTCCCCTCCCACCGGCCTTTCTCCTTTACTGGTCTGGATTATGCAATCAATATTGTGTATTTATTAAATAAATCTTTGATATTGCACATTTTTAATCGATAAAAAAAAAAGAAAAAAAGAAATTGAAGTCAAAATGATATACTAACTATTTCTCTCTCCTATTTAAATTTGTTACCAATAATAAAGCTTACATCTTTTAAGGATGGTTATTTAGAGTTTACCTTTTTTTTAGGGAGTTGATAATCAACAAATATTAATATTAATATTAAATATTAAATATTTACCTTTATTATGTATTAATATTTTGGATAGAAAAAATTGTGGACAGCTAAAAGTAAATATTTGTTATTTTGATGGATATATATATGTAAAGACCCAAAAAAAAAAGTAATAGCATCATGAATGATGTTAGTAGAGTAGAGACCCATGTTAGTAGGATTCTTGAGAATTAATTTAAAAGCAACCAAGATAAACTATTGTTTAACCTCTTTTATAATAACAATGAAAGATCATGCAACTCTTTAATCTGAAAATATTAACTCCAAAACTCATATTATAAAGGGATAAATAAAGTAGGAGTACTAAAATAAGGAAGCTATCAAAGATACTTTCAGTGCTTGAGATGTAGAAGAACAAAAAGGGAACTCAGAATAGTTACTATATGATACTACTACTTACTAGAGAAGAATTAGCTAAAAGACCCCTCAAAGTCTTGAACAAAAAGTTTAACCCTTGAATTTCTTTTTCATATATTTTTGGAGAGAGAAAATATTAAGGGATGTTTAAGTGAGGTGGGGGCTTATTTTAACTTTTAAAAACTTGTGGGCATTTTAAAAACTTATCAAATATCAACGACCTAACTTCTTCTTCTTAGACTACTCCGCTGACTCCGATTATTTCCTAAACACGGGCAGCTTCATTCAATTGAAGTAAAGGTTTTCTTTTTTGTATAAATTGTTGCTCTTCTACTTCAACTGGTTTGTTCAAGCGGTGAAGACGAAAGATGCATTACTGAGATAAATTATATATTGTACCATCTTGGTTGCTTCTTTCCTTCTCTTTCTCACGCTAAATTCAGTTGGTAAGTTCCTCTAAGTGTCTCTTGTATTCTCTCTTCAGCGTCCAGTTGAAATTTGGATGTATCATCGGGTCCAATTGTATAGACCCTTAGTTGGGTCATGAGTGACAGCCTCCATCTCTTAATTTTCAGTTGATTCCTGGTCATCATGCCATGAAATGAACTCTTCCATTGTTAAAGCTTTCTGTATAATGAAATCTAAGGGACTAAATTCTCTTGCTATGCAAATTTCCTATTTTATCTTGTGATTTTTTTCCAGTATTAGGAAGTGTTTACGATGAACACTTTGAATGATTTGTAACAATGAATGGATTATTTAGGTATAATTCTTTCCCATATCTTGATTAATCTCTCTAATATCATGTTGATTTTATTTGATCTGTTATTGGAGCTGAAACTAAAATCTTGACTATTGCGGGCGTCTACCTGGTGCTGTCTACTAATTGTAGGCTCTTTTGTTACCAGATTTATGTTTAGGAGAATATTTGAGTCAATTGCTGGTATCATTGTTAATGAAGCGATGAAACCATCGTGTTGGGTTTTGTACTGTTCTGACTCTGTGTGAGATCGAAATCTCAAAATTTGGCGAATAAAAGCTGAACATTAGGTATTGGCTGCAATAAACAGAGTGTTTGATTGCCTGTGTAAGAGTTGGATGTAGATGATTTTATGGCCTTGTATCTTTGTTCTGGATCTTTATAACCTCAGATGTGTAATGCAGTTTTGATTCTTGTAGACTTATATATGTTGAAAAATCTGCAATATTATTGGTTTTACAAATAGGAAGGACTATGAAGTAAAATTACATGGAAACAAAACAGCTGATTATGAAGTCAATGAGACTATGTGGCAATAGGAAATGGTATTCATAGATTCTACTAAACTACTTCTTTGGAGATCATCATTTTAACCGGGCTCTTTTTTTAATATTAAATTTCTGAACAGGGTATTTATATGAGATTTAGCTGCAACATGGGTGATGCAATGGGAATGAACATGGTTTCTAAAGGTGCACAAAATTTTTTAGAGTACCTTCAAAATGAATATCCCGACATGGACATCACCGGCCTTTCTGCTACTTTATTGTGCCTAGAATGAAGATTTGGCTCATTTGTTATCTGAAGCAACAGATTGTAGAGAAATAGTCATGGGAGTTTACCAGCAGGTTGTAGAAATTCACTTAATCCTATACGAAAGACTCATATGAAAAATACAATAGATTCTGGACAGTTAACTAGTTCTCTATGTTAGCATTCTTCAATGTATCATTTAAGTTGGAGTAATTTCATAAACTATTTTGCATAAGGTTTTTATTGTATAACGTATATGTCGTTTTCCTTTAATGAATTGTGGTTTCAATCAACCAGTCTTGTCGATGATCAACCAATGGTCTGTCCTCAACTCCCTTTTTGGTCGATGATCGGAGCCGGCCTTGATCAGTTATCTGTCGGCTGAGCGAAGATAGGAGGAGGCATGAGATGAACATCCATCGGATCGTCAGGATGGGGTTCTGCTAGAGAGGGCAGAGGAATATATGGACAACTACATCACCCTTTCCCTCGCAGTAATTTATTTTTTATTCAAAATGTAAATAAAAAAAGAGTTTTTATTATGATTACTCTGTTTTTTTATTATAATTATTAATGAACATACCAATTTAATTATTATTTTTTGCTTCTATTTCATTTTCATGTTCATTATTATTATCTTTGCTTCCATTTCAATCTTGTTTTAATTCTCGTTCTGTGGTATCTTTTTAAATTCTTGTTGACTGACCAAAGCATTTTCAGTTTGGTATATAATAAACCAACAATGAAGTAGATGAAGTGTTAGGTTCATAAATGTGAAATAAATATAAAAAAAGAAAAGTAAAATAAAATATTTAAATAACAAGAAAAGTGCAATATCAGAAATATTAAGCAACATTTACTCCATGAAATATTGCTAAGCAATGTCATAGTATTAAGGCATATATGTCTTGTTACACAAAGGTCCTTAATCGACTATCAACTAACAGAGAAGTCGATGAACGAATATAAATATGACACATAGTTTGTGTAAACAAAGGTGCGAGATCGTTAATCGACTATTAACCAGATCAACCACTAAAGGGTTGATTATCGACCTAGTGTAATTTCATATAAAATCAAAAAACTATGACTACTATGTATTGTTACACCTCAAATATTTGTATACTGTACCCATTTGAGTATTATAGCTCACATTGATACATTAAAACAACATATAGATGCCTAAAAAGGTACAACTTATGTATATATAAGCCTACTATGTCTATTCTTGTTAAGCAATGCCTTAGTGTTACGACTCATATGTCTTGCTACACCCTAAATGTTGATATAATGTGCCTATATAATGTTATTGCCTACTTTAATGCATTATAACAACTCATTGATGCCTACAATGGTATAACTCATCTATACATTAGCCTATTACGTCAATTCTTGTTAAGCATCTCATAAGTGTTACGGCTCATATGTCTTGCTATACCCCAAATGTTGATATAATGTGCCCATATAATGTTATTGCTCACTTTAGTGCATTATAACAACTCATTGATGCCTACAAGGGTATAACTCATCTATACATAAGCCTATTACGTCAATTCTTGTTAAGTATCTCCTAAGTGTTACGACTCATATGTCTTGTTACACCATGAATGATGAGATAAGTGCAACATAACTTAAGTATAAGTATGTATTAAGTCAATTCAATCCATTTATAACGTCATTTATACACTTTACAATGAATAATTACAATATTAACTGTTTTGGATTTGAGAAAAATTCCATATGTTAATTTTCAAAAGACAAGGTTGATTATCTACTACAATTAGTCGATTATCGCTAACCCTAACCCTATCCCCAAACCCCAAACACTTAACACGTCACGCTCCAAGGCACGTAAGCGGTATTCCAATTTCTCGCCTCCCTACAAAAAATTGAAAATTTTAACCCAACTCCCAAATATAAAAGGCTGACTTTTCCTCAAAACCCACAATGTTGATAATGTACCGAGTCTTCGTCGATTATAGAACAACCATTTTATAGTACGAAATAGCTGAAATATATAATCTACCAACAAGTGATTGCTAATAAATGCCTAACTCGTAACCCAAAACCCCAAACCCGTAATATGTAGTGATATTTTTGTTAAAGCACCAAGTTATAATCTACTGCGTCTTCGTCAATTATAGAACATCTATTTCACAGTGCAAAATAGCTTAAATATATAATCAACCAACAAATGGTTGCTAATAAATATCCTAGCCCGTAATCCCAAACCCAAAACCCGTAATACATACTGATGTTTTATTGTTAATACGACCAAGTTGATAATCTACTCACATGTTCTATAATAGAAAAGTCTATTTAATAACACAAATTTGGAGGAGTTTATAAACCTCTAACAACAAAATGATAATAAAAAACCCCCTAAACCCGTAATCCATAATTTCTCAACCTATATACAGATACGTGCATTATTTTGCAAAATCCAATTAGCGATTTTGACTGTATTTTAAAATAATATTTTTCACAAGTGAAAATTCTTTAGTCCGAGCACAAAAATATCAAAGTGAACAAAATTAATGTAACCAACTGGAAAAAAAATAAAGTAACAGATTGTCAACTAAAAATAACAAAAATTATTTTGCAGAGAAATTTCAATTGATTTTGTGATATAGTATATTTCTTTTTATAGGATCTGTTATGAATTCATTTCAAAATAGGTTTACACAAAATTATTAATATTTTCAAAATTACAATATATAGTAAGAAATTTTGCAGAGGAAACTAATATTAGTACTACAAGAAATACTAGCGCAAATAATTATAGAATTTTATGATTCTTACCAATTTTCATGTCGATATTTCAAAGGTGGCAACTTTTTTAAATGTATAATAAAATAAAAAGAAAAAAGAAAATGTAAGTAAAAGTTATTGTTTTCTTCTTTACGTAATACCGTCGGCGGATTCATCGGAAAAAGACCAAAGTTAACATGAACATCTATTGGGTTCTTATCCTCGGCTTTAATTGAAGGCCCCGTTATTTGACATTTACATCACACATTCATTTGAGATGGTGAAAGAGGGGTATGTTCATAAATCAAAATTCAATGAAACCCGACTCAGCAACAACCAATATTTTTCTTTTTCCAGTCCAAATCCCTCTTAATCCCATTCCAGAAACAAAATTAGTATCATGATGATAAAGACAAAGAAATTCAAGAATAAACTTATATGAATGTGAAAGCTAACCAAAAAGAATATACACTAATCATTTGATATCTTTATAGAAGTAGATATTTGCAAAGCATAAGAGACGTGACAAGTTATTCAACAACCATAAGATGCTTGAAGTCCTGTTTTGATGTTTCACAAGCATCTCATACCACTACTTTCCTACTTACAATGTCACCTTCATATATTAGACAAAATCATGGCTTGACTGCCAAACTAGTTTCGGCCTCACTGTTGCATCTTCAAACTTATCAAAGGCTACCTGAAGTTCATCTGACCTTCCAACAGCTCTCATGGTGTAGTAATACACACAAAAAACAAATGCAGACAAACCTCCGGCCATAACAACCTCCAGCCATAACAAGATTCTTAGCCAATTGATAGATACTATTCATTTATTAACAATTGACTGATTGATAGATACACCAAACAATACCAAATTTGTAGCACACCTCATAAATTTGGCATATGGGAGCTATTAATCAGACCCAAATATGGTTTAAAACAATAATGCTCAAAGCTATACAGATTCCGGGTTCGTCTTCTGGGTCTGTAACTTATAGATTGAAGAAGAAACCTCAACCAAATTGTGGGTTCTCTTTGATTTCAAGAAAACCCAGTATTATTGGATTATGTCGATCGATCTAGGAGAAATCGAGAAGAATTTGGATTACGGCTAGGAGAAATTGGTAAAAATAAGTTTAGAGAGAGAGAAGAGAAGAGGAGGCCGACCTTCGCCGGGAACGTCGCCGAAGATGGTGGCCGGATTATGACTGGCAAGTGAAATGGAGAATGGTCAGAAGATTTATCCAATTTCTTTTTTATATTTGTCAAAATAAATTAGTAATTATAGCTATGGACCAATTCGTGTTTTTAAGAACTTGAGGTTTGAAAGTTTTAAATTCTTTATTCTTTACTAAGTATGATTAAGGGTAAAATGTGATTAGTGAATTAAAGGATTATATACCCAATATTTAAGACTTGAGGGTTATTCCCTAGATTTCCTACATCCCAGAAGTCTTTTACCCAAAGGACCCTACTTACTAGGGGTGAACATAGGTCAGGATGGTCCGGTTTTTTAATTTATCAAACCAAACCAATTATGTCGGATTTTTAAATCAATAAATCAAATCAAACCAAATAAAGTCGGTTTTTCTATCTCAGTTTTTTCGGGTTATACGATTTTTTCGGTTTTTTATTGGTAAGCAACAATTTCATGGTGCTTTTTTAAGCAAAGAATACAATTAAAAAAATTAGTTGTAAAAAATATTAACATAATAAAAATTAAGATAGTATATGTGACATATTCTAATTGTACACATAGATTTTATTAAACATAAACTAGCTAAATAATAATATATATTGATTATACTATAGGTATAGAATACATAATTATACTCGGTGTCTTTTATGGTATTTGAAATATTTTTTTTAGGATGACTTGTGGATTGTTGATTAGGATATCTATTTTTAGCGAGATAGTAGAAGATGATTTTAAAAGATAGGGATATCTAATACACATTGATTTAGGAGATTATTCGAGATTATGAAAGTAGTATTTTTAAAAATAAACTACAGAAATATAGTATTAAATTCTCAAAAATTGTATTACTGAGAATATTTTAAAGTGTTGGGTACATAATAAATAGAATTACTTTGGAGATGGTGTTTTATGTTAATTTCACTATTTTTTTATATATAAAAAAATTTAAAATAATATATATGTAATGTCGGTTTGGTTTGGTGTCGGTTCGGGTTTTTCTTTGTTAACATCAAACCAAACCTAATATGTCAGTTTTTTTTCTTCCAACACCAAACCAAATCAAACCAAACTACTAGTCGGATTTTTTTCGGTTTGATTTGGTTTATCGGTTTGGTGCGGTTCGCCGGTTTGGTCTGTACACCCCTACTACTTACTTCGTTTCAAAAAGGATGAACCTATTTCTTTTTTAGTCTGTTTCAAGAAGAATGCTCTCTTTCTAAATTTGGAAATAAACTTTCACTTTTACCTTTAATGAAATGATTTGTAGCCACACAAACATCTATAACTTATTTTAGACAAGTTTCAAAAGTATTTCATTCTTTATAAACTCCGTGCAAAGTCAAATTGGTTCATCTTTTTTAAACCGAGGGAGTATTTGATATTAACAATAGGAAAAGCTAAATAAGAGGTATGTCTACACTAATGAAATTTTTTAAAAAAGTTTCTTACAAGTATTTTATAAAAAAAAAGGCATAAAGCATCCCGCATTTACGGCTTCTGATGCAAGTAGTTGTGGATATTTTCACAACTTGAACCACTGGCTTATAGGCGACATGGATATAACTCTACCGATTGCACCAAGACTCTCCTTCAAAAGAATTTTCTAAAAGTCGGTGAAAAATTCAACGTACTAAAAAGTTTACACTAATGAAAATGTTGTCGAACATAGTATCCCTGCACTAGCAGATGTACGTCCCTTTTCTTTTCAGTTTTTGGCATGTTCTACAGCAAATGCAGCTACGTAATTTTTTGCCTATAACAGAATTTTGAGCAGCAAAAATAGAACAAGGCGTACAGAGACCAGACCAACAAAACCAGAAACATTATAGTGCCATCTGTTCCATAATAATACAAACTGCAAAGTGCAGAGCTATCTTGTTATAAGTAAGTTATTTTATTCCACAAGTTTCTGTTAAAATTAATGTATTGTCTTGGAATAATAAAAGTAGTTAGTGTTGGATAGTTCAATATTAATTAGTCTACCTAAATTATTCCGAAGAGTTCTAGGGAAATCAAAGAGTGTTTTGGGAAGCGTAAGAAATAGATAACAATGAGTCTCCGTTGTATTTATATAACAAAGGATGTATCAACTGAAGTGATCATCCACAAAATAAAACAAAACATAAGCACTGCTGAAACTACAAGCAGTTGTTCCCAGACTTACTGTCGTCTCACCTAAAGTTACTTTTATTCATTTAGAGTTACTACGATACGTCTTTAAAGTTACAACCAGTCACTAAACTTACCTTTTTGATTACTAATCTTCCTTTCTCAAATCCAACACCAACCAAACCTGAAACATTTTAGTGCCATCTGTTCCATAATAATACAAAGAGCAAAGTACAGAACTAATCTTCTATAGGTTATTTTGTCCCATAAGGTTCTTAAAATGGTGGATTCATTTGAAGATACAATCATAGAAGAAAGAGAAGAGGTTATGGTTTCATTCATTGATGAACAAGTAAAACCAATGTTTAGAGTTGGCCATTTTCTAAAACCAACTATACCTACTACTGAAAAGCTTTTACCATCTCCCCCTATAAGGCCAAATATTCAAGAACTGAGAAATACTTCACTAAAGATTCAGTTGATGTATGGAATTTCATATATGAATGGATGGTGTATGTGGGTTGAAAAGTTAAAGCCTTTATAC
Organism: Petunia x hybrida; assembly: GCA_037355625.1. Taxonomy (NCBI): domain Eukaryota; kingdom Viridiplantae; phylum Streptophyta; class Magnoliopsida; order Solanales; family Solanaceae; genus Petunia; species Petunia x hybrida. The sequence continues at coordinate 55,037 of JBBBVM010000656.1, read as the reverse complement.
CAAGAAACATGGAAAAAATCTGGAATTTTTGAAGCTATAATAGCTTCCACTTTCAAGATTAGAACACACAATGAGTTGATCATTGCTCTTGCTGAAAGATGGTGTTTTGAGACTAACACATTTGTTTTTCCGTGGGGCGAAGCGACTATCACATTAGAAGATATGGTAGTTTTAGGTGGTTTTTCTGTTTTAGGCCATTGTGTACTGGACCCTGTAAAGACTAAAGATTTTGTTGAAATTGAAAAAAGTCTTAGGGATGTTCCAAAACTTCACTATCCGGTTTGGTTAAAGTTTTTTTCAGGGAGAAGTGGTGATCATATTGAGCATGTTGCATTTATTACACTTTGGTTGTCTAGGTATGTGCATCCTACAAAAACTTTTCGGACTGTGGATAAAGCTTTTTTACCTATTGCAATTCATCTTTGTCAAGGAAATTCAATGGCATTAGCCCCTGCTGTTCTTGCTAGAATTTATAAGGATTTAAGCTTGCTTAAAAGGTTGACTATGTCTTGTGGTAAATGTAATGAAGATGAGTACTCAAGTTCTAGCTTTGCGGGTCCTCTTCAATTTGTTTAGTTATGGGCTTGGGAGAGATTTTTCCCTAGTTTGAAGCTTAAGCCTAATGTCATTTCCCGTGGAGAGCCAAGAATGGCTAGATGGCATATGGTGAAAATACAAAAATGTTGGGATGTTAGTAGCGTCATTGATTCTGAAGCAGAATTGTTTCTTTGGCGTCCTTATGCTACTAAAACTGTGAAGAATTGGGAGTTAAACAAATTTTACAAGGACAAGAATGAGTATGTGGTTGTTGGACAAGAAATGGCAAGTGAAATTTTGATATTTGCTCGATTTGTTCGAGCTTCTGAACTAGTTGGAATGGATTGTGTGGTAGAACAGTATCAGCCACATAGAGTGTCTCTGCAATTTGGCTTTGATCAAGATGTGCCCGGTTGTGTGAATCATGCTAGCAATAGTACTCCAAAAACTGCTTGGACCAATTATAACAGACCAATTAAAGATGCCAAGCTCTATATACCTTCCAGGCTCTTCGAGCCAGATGTTAGCAGACAATACATAGAGTGGTGGAAGAACCAAAAGTTTGCAACTGAAGATGCAGTTCAGCATGTTGTTGAAAAGGCAAAACGGCCTAAAACTCATGAAAGGATACCAAGAGTTATAAATGCCTCAGTACCTTGTGGATTTGTGTCAAGATGTGATAAAGTTAGTACTTTTGGCAGTGTTCAGGATTGTGAAATGAGAGCTGTAGAATCATCAGACGATGATGACAATTTAACGATTGCAGAATCTTTACGCAGGAGGAGGCTCATGAAGAAAGATATCAATGTACCTTGTAATCAAGAACCCCTACCTGGCACTCAAAGTCGCCAATCTTCTTCAGCTTTGAATGATGGAACTGCAAGAGAAAGGGAGACTCTAATGGGATCAAAACCAATAAGCAAAAAACATGGGACTTCAAATGGAAAATCAGAGGAAGATGGAGCTGAGCCATATGTAGTTAAAGAAATGATGCCACAAGAGAACATGGACGACGATGACAAAGGTAGTTGTAAGCTGAACTTGCCTGATACTTTAGGTCTTGCAAGTGATGGTCCAAATGCAAATAAGAGCGACGGTAGACATGCAGAATTTTCGAGTGTTAGTCCTGCTAAAATGAGTTTGAAGATGAGCAAAGCTTCAGTTGAAGCACCTAAGGTAACTGTAGAGGGTACCAACATAACTGAAAGAAAAATGCAGATGGAAAATATTAGTACTACCAACCATGAGAAAGGGAGCAGTTTATATGAAAAGATTGATAATGATATTTTGAAACTTGAGATGAGGATGAGAAATGTTGAGAACATCATGGCTGGCAAGGTTCCAAGAATCTGGAAAAAGTGAAAAGAAGATAGAATCTTTTACTAATATAAGTCTTTGCTAGTCCTGCTAATATAAGTCTGCTTTTTTCAAGAAGTTATTATATACTTCCCTGTTGCTTAGTACTCAAAGATACTGAGACATTATTTTGGGTTTGGTTTAGAACATATATCAATAGATTGTGGAGTCCAAGTAAAAATCTTAGAGCATCTTTAACACATTCCCTTAATATAATTGATCTCCTTTTCTTTTTTTCTATGAACTAACTATACTCAAAGTGTAAAAGAATTAGAGCTCAGTGAAATTGAGATTTTTTGCATGGATCTATTTAGAAAGGATAAGCTAAACAGTTCCACAAAAGAAAGTCACAAGTCCACCTTCTTCATTATAAAATGTTTAAGGAGTATTAGTTTCAAGGTCTAGTGCTGCAGAAAGAAGATAACAAAATTTAGTAAAATCTGCAAATGGTATTATCAGTTCTCTGATTCTTTTAATCCTTGTTTGAGACAAATAAACATACATGATTTTTATCTATTTTTTGTGCATTACTGGATAAACTTTACTATCAGCAATATATGGGGAAATGAGGTTTATTCATTGACCTTAGCTTTGAGATGAAACTAGATAGGAATGAATGTCACAGAGCAATTAGCTTGCAGTTAAGCCTTGAGGGGAAAATTTCTTATTTCATTGCTAATATACTTATATGGTGTATGGTCATGAGACATGCAAAACATTAACAAGGTCAAGAAGGGGAAAGTTGTCTAGACTTCTAAACCAACTAGAGAACCCATATATCCAAATTATAATAAAGCATCCCAAAACTTCAAGATGGTTTGCTTCCTTTATTTAATTAGCTGAGATCAACCTTCATTATTCTCAAAAGCTCATAAATTTTTAATTTTATTTTGTAACTCAAACTTATTATTTAATTATATTTATGTGATTTTCAAAGTTTTGTACCCATTGGCCATTAATACATGTATACATGCAATGCTCGCATCCAAATACCAGTTTCTAGTCGTAAATCCCATATCGATAGATACAAAAGAGTTAAAATTCACAAAAAGATATTACATACACTTTTGAGTTATAAAATTTTGAAAGATGACACTATTTAAATATAGAATAAATAGATAGATATAAATATGGATTAAATATATATTTAAGATAATTCGGTGTACGAAACAATAATACTGGGATGGACGAAAAACTACTTCTCAAATAGGTGTATTGTAAGTAGTCTATCCTGATACAAATATCATAGTACTCCCTCCGTCCCAAAATGAGTGTCTACCTTTCCTTTTTTGTTTGTCCCAAAATGAGTGCCTCTTTCTTTTTATGGCAACTCTTTAAATCTAAGATTTGTTTTGGACCACAGAATTTAAAGACTCTGGTCCACATTACACACAACTTTATTTTTAACCACATGATTTAAAAGTCTTCTTTATTTTCTTAAACTCTATGCCCAGACACTCATTTTGGGATGGAGGGATTACTTTTTTTTATTGCTCCAATAATCCCCCTTCGATTTAAATAAATAGTAGTATTTGTAATGAAATGAATTTTACAACATATTATTGATCCAATAGCCATTAATTCTCACCATAAGTTCCAATATGTGCACCTAGCTAATCAAGAAACTCACACACAAAATGTCATCTTCCTCTCTAATCAATTAAAAACTCATTCATCAATGGAGCTAGCTTTGTCCCTCAATACCAACTTCCACTTCAAACCATTTTCTCCATCAAATTCATCATCTTACAAGAACCAGCAGCAGCACTCAAACCTTTTCTTTCCATTGAGAAAAGTAATGTTCATTTAATCATTTTCACTGCTCCATTTTTTAACTTCTAAGTTATTAATTAACCATAATTTGGTCTTTTTGCTTCTTTTCTTGTAGAAATACAGGTGGCATAACAAGAGGGGTCTATGTATTGTCAGTGGGTCGAATTCTGGAGAAAGCAACTCTCAAGGTATTGGGCAGCCCCGCCAACAAGAATGACATAATTTTCTTATTAGTTCCTTATATATCACATTTCTTGGAAACTATTTAACTTGAAATTTCCGTTTAGCCTTAATGTGAACTTTTTTAGCTACACAAATGTTATGGTATGTTAAGATCACAAGTCGCAAGAATTTTAAATGTGTAGACATATTTCAGTCCACGACTTTCAAAAATAATGATTTCTTTTTTAAATTTCGTGCTGCTCAAACTATACCATGTAAATTGAGACGGATGGAGTGCCTTAAATTAAGGTAATTGCGTACGTTAAATTAATGACAAATTGGGGATAAACTAAGGTCAGAATACATGTAATTTATCATGATTAAAGTGATCAAAATTTTATGTAAAAGGCATATGTTAAGTATTTATTGGTTCAATGCGAACACCAGGTGCAAGTAAGTCAGGCATATGTTAAGTATTTATTGGTTCAATGCGAACACCGGGTGCAAGTAAGTCTTTTTGAGCCCATAACTGTACTTGTGCACCGACTGCTATGAGCTGGATTTATTCACCGGGAAGGGAGGTTGGGGGGCAAAAAGTTGTTTGTTGGACTGCATTTTGCTGAAATTTGGTGCTTGTTTTTTGAACTCAGATGATGGAGAAAATAATTTGGGGGTCAAAGCTGCATTATCTATGCTCAAGTTCTATAAAAGTAAGTTCTTGGTATGTTTTTAGCTAATATTTGACATCTTTGTTCAGCTATTTTGGTCTTCTTACTTTATACTTTATAAAGATCAGGAGGACGTGTAACCATTAACTATTAAGCAGGGGAAATCTCACCGATAATGCCAAAAAGTTGTCGATATGTACCAACATGCAGTGAATACTCCATGATTGCTTACAAGAAATATGGAGTTGCAAAAGGGACAGTCTTGACAGCGTGGCGTCTTTGTCGCTGCAACCCTCTAGGTAATTAATGTTGTTTAATGGTTAGCTTAATATTCTGGATACTTCATACTATCCTGCTTAATGAAGTGGTTAAGTCAAAGATGTTAGATTCCTAGCTTTGAGTCGGATATTAAAAATGTTTTTGTTGATAAGTCTTGTGCTACGATCTTGGTATGTTCATCATTGTATATTTCCAAATATGACAGGAGGATCTGGCTTTGATCCCCCGAGATGGTTCGGTGAGGAAAGGCCACCAGAGGATGACACTTGATATCAGATCATAAAATACAGGTATATGGCTTTTGGTAATGCAAAACCTTGATATTGGAAACAAATATAAGCATTATTTATGGTGTTCAGTAATGCTGCTAATGGAGGTCAAAATAACATCCTTTTCAGCTGTTATCTGTCTAGGTCACTTCTCTGTCTTTTATCTTCTAGTAGGTCTACACAAATCAGTTTGAGCCAAAATTCTGTCGTTAATGCTGAAGGTTTGTCCAATTCATATAGGATGCGAGTCTTTGATGTTCTTAGAGGGGTAGTACTAAGAAATAGGGCAGCCCATCTAAACCAAATCTTCAGCAGCCCACACTAAGTTGTCTCTTTTGTTAGTTGGAGATTTATATACCAAAGTTTAATTCATTATTGTAATATAATGGTACATCCAGAATAGTAACTCCCGATAAAGCAATGAAACTGCACATTCAGTATTATTCCTGCTTTGCTTCAGCATAGTTGTGAGGAAACATCACACTTCTGCTTGTAGCCTAATACCTCAAGTTCTAGTGCTCATTGTGTGTCGAACATTCTAGCAAATGGTACACTGCCGTTTCAATATGGCCCTTCCCAAAATCAACTTCTACAGCAATTGAGTGGCAGGAGTTTAAGATCAAACTGATGTGCCGATTAATGTGGACATGAAACTTCCCAACTGAGCCTGCAAAAAGGATCTTAGTCTAATCTAGCTTCAAATTGAGTTACAGTTATGCTCAAGACTGTATCAAGTGCCAGCTAGGAGATATTGCATTTGTTCCCCCTTACCGTGTGAAACCCTAGCAGCACTTGTAGCCCTACAATGTATCTCACAAGAACCAAAAAGGCGCATCCTTTTGGCTGTATATAAGTTTGAGGCAAAGTATGAGGTGACTTGAGCCACTTATTATCATAAATATTTGGATGCAATTTTAAAAATTAGCCAGCTTTGATCAATTGTACCGGAAAGGAAAGCGTAGAAAATCCTTTCATACTACAAAGTAATCTACTGTGAACGAGCCTCACAAGCTAATATCAAGACATTATTGAGTTGCCTAGTTTGTCTGCAAGTGTTGCTGCACTGCTTTCTTTGCTCACTGGTTATTCGTGACCACGACACTGCTATCGTAATTAAATATTTTATATCCAAGTGTCCTTCTTTACCTCTCCAACCCCTTCACCGCCCCCCCCCCCCTCCCCCCCCCCTTTCCCCCAACAGCTTCCCCCTGAGGTATCTTGTGTTCGCTTGTTCACCATGCTGCATCAGAAATTTTTTCGTTTGCACTGTTCATTTTCATGTTGGATCTTGGAGGTGTTCCAAAAGTTTTTTCTCCAGTTCATAACCATAACTTAAAGTTCAATTTTAAGGTTTCTCCGTTTCCAAAAACGAAAGGGCGTACTTCAATTGTTTTAGCGTGATTAGACAAATCTCAAAGCTACGTGCTTGATAAATTAAAACTCCACTTCGAAAATACACTGATGACTGCCAAGTGCTTTGGTTAAACTTCTTCACAATCACAAAGATTGCAAATCACTTAATTGTAATACGACCACATTAAGTGCATAATTAGCCACTAACTCCAATTAGTTAATATACTCATCTTGAAGGTGGGCTTTAGAGCTATTCGAGAATTTAAGACAAGAAAAACTACTAAAGTCAAGACAACTATGCAATCTTTCTTCCAATAGATATACAGTACCATCAACGGGATAAAGCCTACCATAACCTTGTAAAAGAGATTCAGATGATTCCCAAGAGTCCTTTAACCATAAGCTATATAAGTCAACTTCAGATAAAATAATTTTGTGAAAAAAGTTTACTTGGGAATATCTGGATGGTCAGGACAACCGCTCCCAGCCATGTGGTTAATATGTCTGAACGAAGAGTAGATTTGAATTCTCTATTTAATGCTACTGATCGCACATCGAAGAAAATAAGTCATTTTTAGTGCAACTATATGTACAACATTTTGTCAATCTCAAAGTAGATAAAATGTAGGAATTAACTCCCAGAAGAAAAGAATGCAGACCTAATATAGGCCTAATACAATCAAATAAAAGAGGTATTATAAGAAAAATACAAAATACAAAATAAAGTGAAGAGAAACGACTACTGCGCAGCAACTACTGAATCATCATACTGCCAGGGGTTGAACTCGATCGCTTTAGCATCAGTTTCTTCAACGTTGTCAGAGCTATCAATTGCAGCGCGATGTTCATGATATTTGCCATTGAACTCATACACCTCTAAGTCACCCCAAGGTGTAGCGCAAATTTCGTTTGATAAGTTGAACCATTTTGGTTTAAATTCGTCGCCCTTGGCTTCTCTTGTTCTCTTGTCAGCTCTCTGCCTCTCCTCCAAACTGAATAAATAAATCAAATAAAGCAAAAAAATGGTAAGAGGATTAGACAATTGCGGCCAAATAGCAAGTAATTAAACATGCATTGAAGGAAGACGTGATCTTTCAACATGGGGACAGGAGACGGCTTGTTATTTTCTTGTTTGACCAAGAATGTTTAGTCAGTCGTAAAAACAAAAACTTTTTTGAGAAAGGTAACTGTATTCATCAGACACCAAGATATTGGTAATAATATGTAGAATTCCATTAAGCTTGTGGTAAAAGCAAGAACTCTATGATGCAAGTTGTTAAGCATGGACTGTTTGTTTAGCTGCATAATATTAACTAATAAAGCAGCCGTGGCATTTTTGTTTCTCTGTCCCCTCTTTCCAGTCAAAGTGGTAATGAAGCTAGAGTAGGTAGGTACTCAATTTTACAAGTATCATTAACTTTGGCAAATTACTATTATCTTTTAATTTGAAAATGTGTATGATCAACAAGGAAATGAGATCTTTGGAGAAACCCTAAGTCCACCCCGGGATGATAATTGACACACTTTGGCAACAGAATGGATGGTCACAGAAGCTCCTCTAGATTTGATATTTGAACTTCTAAAAGTTCACAATGCAAACAGAAAAGCAAAGAACGTAACATGCAGATTAACAAAAGGACACCTTACAGAAAGAGAGAGACATACCGGCTTTTCTCTGAACTGGCTGTGGACAAGTCACCTTTCTCAAGTGCGGAACGATCAGGGCGCAAGCGAGAATCAGATGGTAATAATTTCTTAGGTGCAGTATCAAAGCTGTTAATCTTGTGTGCAAAATATGTATACTGAAATTTGTCATTTTTAGGAGCTTCAGCAGCTCTCCAGACCTGAAACAGGCAAAGAATTTGTACGTGAAATTTTCAGAAAATTATTAGTCCACGATGGTAACTTGACCCATCATTTTAGCTGTCATCAAGCGTCATGCAACCTGATGAACCAAAACTTGAGAGCTACATGTAAACTTATAAATTTCCCCAACTTCGAAGATATTCATACATGTGCACATGGCTAGAGTGTGTCTCCAGTCTCCACTTTAATGTCTATTTCTAAAATGTAGTCATAGCGGCGGCACCTGTGTGTAAGATGTATTTCTAAAATGGCATAGAGTGTTTTGCTTCCACCTTCAACGTTTGTATTTCCAAAATGCAGTCATAGCAGTGCCTTTATATAACATGTCCTAAGGATTATTTGCTCCACTTATGAGATATTTACTTTGATAGTAGACTGAAAATTTTGAAGTTCAATAATCACAGGAATACAGAATTTGGAAGTATAAAACTCCACACGTCTGATAGATACGGTAGCTTATGTCAGATATTTTCAGCGCGTCTCTGTTTCTGTAAACTCTCTCCCCTCCAATCTTTCTTTATAAGGGCATTTAAAGGTCAAAAGTAGCAAAATTTACTATCGTGTTAACTACAGGTCTACAACAGCAGAATTTATCTTATAAGAATCTTATGTTTGAATTCGGTCCTTCAGAAAATTGGCCTCTATGGCTTGGTTCAGCAAGAGAAGGGCTTTCCAAATCAAGCAATGAGTATTTGTTATCTATCCAGCTACAATTTGAAATGGCAAAGATATGACACATACTAGTTTGGTTGAGAAACTTCAAATAATATTGCAAACTCTGGAGGACCCAGCACACTCCAAGTCTAACTAATTCTTTTGAGAAACTTCAAATAGTATTGCGAAATATGGATTACTCAACACACTCCAAGTCAGGAAGAGAAAAAGAAGCTAAAACAAAAGAATAATCTGACCAGGGTGGGGGCAAACATTAAACAAAGCAAAAGGGAATTTCAGCTAATAAAAAGAAGGCAAAACAAAAGTTGCATTGGACCAGGGGTTTTGCTATTAAAGAAAGAAAGCTTAATTTAACCTCTTTCATTGTGCTGCCTGGCAGGGGTTCCCCTTCCAGATCACAGGGTTGATAACTCAAAGATTCATTCCACTTTCCAGTCATCAAAATTTTGGGTTCTTCCTCCCTGTTGTAAACATATCCATCTACTTCATAGCGACCAGCACTGCCAAAAACATGATAGTTAGGAAAAATCAAAAGGAAAATAAATTTGATAAGCTCAGGTTTATAAAAATAAAAAACACAATAAAAATAAGAAGCAAAGAAAACTTGAGTGAGAACATCTTCTGCAAATCCTCTCAATTGGCAAGGGATATGTTATTTAGTTATCTTAGGACCCAAATATAGAAAAACAGTAATGTTCACCTTTCTGGCGGGCAATGAACCGTTCAGTCAGGAAAATGACTTGGTGAAGAACAGCTTCATAGCCGCAAATATCGAAGTACAATAAGGACATAGTATGCTTTTAGTTTAAAGCTAGTATGACAACCAAATAAAATGGAAGCTAGAAACATCAACATTTTTACTTGGAGAAATAGATTTAATTGATAAAATTAGTTGACATCTTTTATTTGAGCCAAAGACAGCACTATATTGATAGTTCATTCGATAGAGCACAGAGTTGGCATATAATCGCTATAAACAACTAGGGTTCAATCACACACACACACCAATAAACTGGATCTCAAAGTCAAACCTTCACAAGGACAAGCACTGGATTTCATCCAATTATGAAATAGTACCAACGGAAAAAACGAGCTACCAATCGAGACCTAATTGGAAGTGGGTGGAGTACCTAGAATCTCTAATACATCCTCAGGTAATAAAATTTTTATGTCAGGCATTTATCCCTTGAACTGATTTCCACTCTGCACTAATTTGAGAAAGGTCCACCAAGAACTACACGGCGGTTAGAGCAATCAGTACTTTTTTTGCTAAGAATTACCAGAATAAGTGAAAGAAATATGAAGGAAGAATTCTCTTTTCACATTATGTAGTGCTTGGTTCTTAATTAATCTAACAGGTCTTTAAAAAAGATTCATCCATGGAAAGGGGAAGCATTCCAGCACTTTGTTGTAATGAAACATATAAGAGGTGGAGAGAAAAGCGATGACATCATCATACCCAAACCAGCCACAAGGTTGAAAATACAATAACACTTTATCCCCTGTCGTCAAGTTTGTTAAGATCATCTCCCCAGGCGAATCAATCCAGGTTCGCCCAAATATAAGGTTGTGAACTTTTGTTGGAGGAGGCACCAAATCTAGGACAACACCAGACTTTTTCAGTGTGAGCCTTGACCTGCAAAGCAATAGAATGAAACAAAATTGAAGATACAGAAAGGCACGATCCACAGTTTGAAACATAACTAAACAATTTTGGCTGGAACCAGAAATAGAGGCCAGGCAACTATTGAAATCATCTCCTGATTAAGGAATATACCGGATATGTAATAGGAAGGAAAAGCAAAATGAAACAGGAAGGAAAAAAATGGTAATGGATCTTTCAATGTATCAAGTTTGCGCATGCTGTCTTTTCAGGTTTACTTCAGAGACGGGTTGCAAAAAAAGGCATGAACTTCATCTTCTAAATCACCTCATAGATAATTAGGTATCAAATAATTTTATCTGAAACATTGTCCTGCATGCTAATCAACATTTCTGCTACATCCTGAAGCTTACTAAATAGTTCCAATTCTATACTTAAGCATCACCAAGACTTAGCAAAAAACAAAAAAGAACCATCATCCAACCAGAAGTAGAACTTGTAAGAACCTGCATGCTGACGTAAACATTGACATGTTTCGAACAGACCCTAGTAGTTAAACAAAGATGCTTCAATTTTTAAGGTCCTCCAAGAGCAACTACCCGAACTCCTTGCGTGATTATTGAAGAACTATTAAGTTCGTCGTCGCCAGAACTTTGGGTGTTTCTAAGGTTCTTCGTAAGGTCATATCAACAGATTCAAACAAACATGCTCTCTTTAACTGGAAATTTCATATCCTGGCAAAGAACTCGAAATTCCATATATAAAAGGTCCTACCTGCCAAGTGGATAGACTTCAACTGAGTTTCCCAAGAATTTGGTCTTCACCTTTGAGGTTATATCATAGATGAAATGTTCATTTTCTGCATGTGCTGCACCCATTGGAGGGTGATGACTAACCTGATAGTACAAGACTTAATACCATCAGCACAAACAATAATAAATCACATCTGACAAGGAAACCATGGACAAGTTGAAATTTGATCCTGGGGAAGCATTCACACCACGACTCACCTGCTCAGCAATAAATGTGATTCCAGCATGGTTAACCAATTCATAAGTTTCACCAAGGATGGGGTTAAAGGGCTTCCATGTGCGTTGTAAGGCATAGTATACTGATATGAACCATGAGGCTGGAAAATCAAATTATTCGGGTTATCGTATTTAAGCAAGAGATACTGGATTTAAAACATGTGTGATGTTAAGCACTGCTGCAAAAGATTGTTTACCGGAATACACTAATCTCATGTATGGGTCCTCGCACTCATCTGCCAAGTCCAGTAGATGGGAGTATTCCATCAACTGTCAATAGAAATTCTACATCAGCATAATCCTCAACTGAAGTAAAGCAATAAACTGCAATAAACTGAAAACACACCTCTGCCATTTTTGAAGGTTGGTCATAGGCTCGCAAATAATAACTGGCAATGTCACCAACGACGTAACATCGGCGCCTATGTACTTTTGCATCATTTTCCAATAATTATCACGATCCTGCAAGAAACCTCAGAAGTGTGAATATGCTCAACAAAACCTTCACGCCCCCAAAAAATTGGTGGTGCTGCTCCTATTTAGTAGAACATTGACAAAAGTTGGTTAATCATTAAGAATTGGACACTAATCATTTTCGAACTTATAACCAGGTTAATATGATTGTTATGGGAGTCAAAGGTGGCAAAAGGAGAAAAAACATGGTTTTAGCGCTAGCACTCATCCCTAGCTTGGTTCTCCTACAAGGGAAGGTCTAGTATAAAACTTTCTTCTTCTGATGGGAGCTCCATCTCTCTGCCCTTTGCGAGGTTCTTTCAGAAGGGGAGGCTCATGTTCCGTCAGCTCCAAAAGGCTAGGTTGCGTTGGCATTGATAAAGCCCTGTGGGATTCATAATTGCATGAAACAAGTCCAGTATACTAACTGCCCAGAAACTAGCATTTACCCCAGTAAATAGCTTTTCAAGGAATATCCGGCTATTATGGCTCCAAAAGCCAACAGCATACATCTGTATCTGCTGAACGGGCAGTTTAATTTGGAGGCGGCTGCAAAAGGAGGTGAGGCAAACCTCGGTCTGTCTCTTAAAATTTTGGATAATTATGAGGAAGGGTGAAGGCATTAGGCTTTTATCTTGTCCATAGGTATTAGCGAAGGCAACATTATCCTCAAAATATACTGGAGGTATAAACAATTGAGTGAGCTAAAAAGGGAGTTGGGAAACTAGAAACCCCATTCTTTTAACAAATTATAGCAAACGGAAAAATAATGAGACAGCTACTCAAACACCTAGGATACATCCAACCATTCAGGATTTGATAAGAGCGCTAGTACCTCTTGCTTCCACCTTCCTCGTTGGGCTTCAGCACCAGCATCTTCATTGCCTCCTTCAGGATTTACGACTTCCAGCCCTTCATAACCAAGCATGCTGGAACAGGAATAACAGATTATGACTAAGACGCCAATAGGAGTCAAAAGTTACAAAAATGAAGAAAAAGATCATCATAAGATTTCAATATGTCTAAGATAACAGAGTATTGCAGATTTGATGGAGATTGATACGAATAAAGTCAAATGAATAAGCTTTTCAGCTAATCCAAGAAATTAGGCATAGCCTATAAACAGGCCGAAGTGCCTCCTTCAAGCTTCCTAACTAATTGCTGTTGAAATACTTTCATAAACTAACACTGTAACTAAACACTCCGAGTCAATTCCATACAAGTCGCGGTCGGCTATATGAATCCACCATGTTTCTCCATTTAAGCTCAACTCATGTCAGCATGATAGCAAGTAGAAATAAAAGTGGAAAATAAGTTTGACATATACAAATAATGACTAGTAATATATTTTAAAATAAAGAATCTATATCATTACCAACGGTGCAAGTAGCACGCATTGAGGATAAAATGAGAGTAACCTACACACTATGATGTTATAAAATAAGTACGTATTACATAACTGGCTTCGTTAGGAGTTAAAGTTGCATTTCAACTACAATAGAAAAGAAATCAAAGAAATTTAGCACACATAACGACAAACAAAAATTCTTTTGAGCAGCCAAGCTAATGAGTGTCGCCATTTTTACAAGCGAAAGATGCAGCTTATGCGTCCATATGCAATTGCAAATATTTCTATCAAATAAATCTATTATGCTTCTTACAATCACATCAGCAAAAAAAAAAACGTAATTAGTAAAAATAAATGAAATTATGAGGTAAAAGAATAACAAATTGTTCAACTTAGGGAAAAACAGAAGAGAAAATAAATTAAAGTTTGCGGATCTGCAGGTAATTTTCAATTAGCAGTAAATTAAAGAGTAAATAAAAGGATAAAATTAGGGTTTACCCATTAACAGATTTAGATAAGCTAGAGGCAATTGAGGCTATTGAGGCAAAAAACCCGCCGCCGCCGCCACTGCTACCGCTTTGATTGCCATCTTTGTTCGAAGCCATCTATTTAAAAAATACTCTTTCTTTTTTGTGTTTTTTTTAGGAAGAAGATTTGAATAAAGATCTGATGAAGGAAATTTTGAAAAGGAAAATAGAGAGAATTTAAAGGGGGATTTGAGGTATTTGTAAAAGAAAGATTTGCAGAAAGAGAGCAAGGAAAGGTCAGTGGCGGGTCCTGCTTTTCAAGTCAAATTACAAATTCCACAATTTTTACCCCTCAGGCTCAACCCAACTTGTTTGTGCTATGTAAGGTAATCGCCTCCAACATTGAATAACGCGTCTAAGCTTTTAATCACTTTATTTGTGATATACAAAATATATGCAAATATTAAATTATATATAGTCCTAAAATAAGTGATCATGGATCGGCCACTATTTGTTCCCATAAAAAAGTACTAATATCTTGTTACATTTTCATTTTGGTGTTGGTCCTTGATTCTTCCAGCTTGGCGGCTAGGCGGCCCAACGTGAGATTTCGAATATTTTTATTTTTTCTATTCTATGACTTAAGTTCTTTTGTTTTCTCTATTATACCCCTTACACAATCTTTATTATTCCATAAGTACATAAATACTAGTTTTTTGATACATTAATAATATAATATTACACTTATTATGAATCCTTTATCAAAAAAACATCATTTGGTAAAGGTCATCCATTATAGGGGCGAATGCAGGCTTCAATACATGAGCTCGAGAGAAAACTAAATAGCTTAAGCTAAAAAGAAATTATGTGTTCAAAATTCATAAAATACGTACAGAAATTAAGCTTAGAACTGAATTATCAAAAATATTTATGTTTGTCATAGTTCATAATCAATAAAATTTCAATGGTGTTACTAGATCTAGATGGTTCCTGACCCGTCTGGCTAAGTCCAAAAAGAGAAAAACAAAAATGTACTGTAGTTATTTCTCCTCAAGGAGCTGAGGTTGATTACAATGTTCCACTCGTAGAAAGAGGTTTGTTTCCGTTGCTCTTAGAACGATATTTAGAACAAAAGAGGGGTACTCCACTCCATCAAGTAAAACAATAAGAGAAAATCTGTATTTTTTAACATAAAAAAAAAAAATTCATAAAAGGATTCAATAGTAACGTGACACAGCTCAACCAGCCGAAGACGAATTCATTGTTTATTCAATCCAAATTTGTCAATAGCCAATAGTGATTACCAAGTGCCAATGAATGTTGCCTGTCAGTTTTTTTATGAAACTCCCAAATTGCTTTGGAAAGTCCGGCCAACCTATACAGATCAATTTCTTTTGAATAAATATAATTGGGAATTTAAGTCAACAAATTTAGCTTTGAACTAGGGTCAATCTAGGTTCTAGCTTCACTTGGTACAAGAAAAAAGGGCATTATCTCTTTAGTAAGACCATCATGTACCTTCCCAGAATGAGAATAATTTTTTCTAAAATAGTCTGTTGGATATTTTAATCCTTTTGACATTTAAAAATTTACTTGCTCAATTAATTAACTCTTGCAATGTGTAAACTTGGTTAAAAGAAAGAGTGCTTGGTCCCTGAAATTTTCTGCTTGAATATAACTTTGATTAATAATGGAGGAATACTCTTTGAGTTATTATTCCTTCCATGCATTTCCTTTAAGTTGTTATGCTCATCAGTGGTATCTTCAATCCTTGTTTAATTGGGTGCATTATGTCCTTGTCCAATCCTTTACGGCTTTAGCATGTTTCCACATGGGCACGTGGTATAGTCTGGTTGAACAAACATGCAATTCATCTAAGCTAAACATCGATACAACCCATAAATGAGCTGGCCAAGAATAAAGGGATCGGATGATACGCTAAATAAGTCTCTATTTAATTTATTAATTTATTACTCGACCTTGTTTGTTAAGTATTTTCATAACACTAAGGTTGAATGAGGTACTGTCCTCAAATAAACATCCAAAATATCGTTTATTTTATCCTTTATTGGGTTATCGTACATGTTGTACTGTGACTGTAAATAATTTTCTTCAGACATAACTAAAATTCAAATGTTTGTTGCCCATATTTTGCATCAAAATTTCGTTGGACGAACGTAAAATGCTTAATCATTTGGCTACACTTGATTTGGACCAAAAAATTTAATTCGGTATCTCTAAAATTGACTAGTTCTGATAGTTTCCCATTTAACATGATTTTAGTTAAATGACTTCCTTTGGTCCGTAGGCAACACTCTAAATTATCAATTGGCAAGTGTTGCATCTTAGGAAGAGGTCAAGTGGCAAGAGTTAGCAAGGCAACACTTCAAATTATGGGCAAGTATTACCTAAGAAAGAGGGGTCAAATATAAGTGATGCCTTTTAGACAATACTCACGAAGAAAGTGAGGGAGACTCACAGAGAAAGGGAGGGAGATACGGGGGGTCATTATAAGATTTAGAAGGATATTTTCATTTGAAATTTATTCATTAAATTAAGTAGAGACTATTTTGCTTAACCACCATTATGGGAGGTGGGGGGGGGGGGGGGGAGGTGGGAGTCAAAATGGCAAACCATTGCCTATGGTGTCATAGTTCTACAGTTCATTCGATTATGACAAAACAAAAATGTGAGCTCTTACTTGCTCCTTGTTTTTCAAAGATTTTCAGATAAGAGTGTATATATAGTGATTAAATAGTCCACTGTTCAAGTTATTTATGTTTAAAACATAATGTTATGAATTCAAATACTAGTGACCTTCTTGTCATGTAGATAACCCGGCTACAATTATTCTTTTCAACTCCATTGTTGTTTTACATCCTTCCTTATAGTTAAAATCTATTCTCTAATGATAGAAATATTTTTCTCTGCTCCTATGTTACATTGGTACTGCATTGTGTTGGAATTTATTTTACTGATTCAAAATGTAATGTGGTTTTTAAACTAGACATAACTTTATCGTGAAAGGATTTAAGTTTTGTACACTATATAATTACACTTTCAAGTCACATACTAGACTTATTAAGTTACAAACAAATACCTAAATAAAATTAAATTAAAAATTTGCAGCGTGCAAGCCGAACAAACTAGTGTATAATACGTTATTCCAATCATACATATCCTAAATAATTAAGACATTATTTTGATACAACCTGAGACATAAATGTTGTATGAAGTATATCAGAATCCCTTTCTCAAAAGGGGACATCGAAAATGAATGATTTTGCAAGGTGCTGTTCTGCCACTTAGGGGATCGTTCGGTACATGGGATTAGCATTAACAATCCAGGGATAAAATATAGGATTAAGTTATCCCATGTTTGATAGGAATTTTAAAATTGGGATTATTAATCCCTAGATTGCTTATACCACAATTGTGGTATTATTTCTGTCTCATACCTCATGTGGGATTACTAATCTCGGGATTAAGTACCAAAAGACACATTTGTCCTTCTTCTAAGCTCTTCTTCCAATGGGTTTTAAGAAAGTCAAGGTTAAATATGAAAATAAATGTTTATCCCACTTTATATTCCATTATTATTCCAATGAATCAAACATTTACCCATAAAAGTATATCCACTAAATAATCTCGTCATTATTAATCCCATCATTATCAATCCTGGGATAGTCCTTAGAAACACGAATTAGAGGTGCATGGCCAATCAATCCCGATGATCCTTAGAGTTAGAGCCATCAATCAAATATTGTATGTCGAAAAGCCATGCTAATATGTTTCTGACGTGATGATATACACTGCCTGATTGATGGAGAGAGTGAGGAAAAAAGAAAAAGACAAAGAAAGTGCTTCAATTTGGTCATTTTGAAGGGAAAAAAAAAAGGTCTATTTATCTACCATTACAGGAATCAAGATAATGGGACCTTCCGTAGGAGTAGGAGGATCCTAGTATGTCCTTTTGTGGACTTAGAGGTTGTTTGGGTTAGCTTAAAAAGCTAGAATTATTTGGTAAGTGTAAAATGAATTAAAAGTACTTGGCTTTTAAGTCAAAAATAAGTTAAAACCAAGAAGTTGGGCAATCCCAACTTATTGCCCAACTTCTTGCATTGCCAAACTTCTTGCTTTGACTTAAAAGCTATTATACTTTGACCAAAAATTTTATCATTTAATCCCTTATAATTTTTTCTAATTCCACTAATACCCTCATTAACAAAGGGCCTACATTATCCTCTCATTTTTTAAAATTTATTTTAATGATATTTAGTCATTTAACATAAAAAATATTTTTTTTACCAAACAGCTCTGCAACTTCTTTTTCAATTTCAGCACTTCTATCCAAATACGTAACTGCTTATTTACCAAACAGCTCTGCAACTTCTTTTTCAATTTCAGCACTTCTATCCAAATACGTAACTGCTTATTTACAAAATAAGCTCCAGCACTTAAAAAATATTTTTAAGCACAAGTGCTTATAAGCTGCTTAAAATAAGCCCACCCAAACAGGCTCTTAATTAGTGTCAAAAATTATGTCCGAACAATAATTGATAAAGTTTGCTTTTGCTTGACCGCTAAAAGCAAGTGGAAGGTTTTTTATTCCTTTCTAATTTATCATGATCAAATCTTTTATAATTCTGCAATAGCTTAGCAAAGAAAAACTATAGAAAATTTAAAAAATAAGAAGATATGGCTCGAATATTTAACTTTGAAAAGCTCATTGAACGATAGGGTCACAGGAGTCACGACCATCAACATGATGATGGAAAAGTGTTGCACCTGGTGCACCTTCGTAAGACACTAGAGGGGGGATGAATAGTGTCCTTACCCGATTTTCGAATTCCTAAAACTTGCTTTTACTTTGTTCACCTAATTCACAAAGAACCAGGTTCCTTGCAAGTTTCACCAAACTCTGAAACTCAACACAATACAGAAACGTAAAGAACACAGAGATTTTTTTCGTGGAAAAATCCTTGCTCAAAGGATCAAAAACCATGTTTCTAATGAAAAGCCTAAGCGTAATGATGGGAGGTGTGCTGATTTTTCTAGCACTGGATGGGATGACTTTGATCTACAAGATCTATTGAATATGAAAATTCCAGAGTATCAAGGAGCTAAAGATAAAGGTATTGGAGAAGCACATGATGAAGAAGAAGAAGAATAATAATAATAATAATAATAATAATAATAAGAAGAAGAAGAAGAAGAAGAAGAAGAAGAAAAAAAGGAACAACAACAACAACAACAACAACAACAACAACAACAACAACAACAACAACAAGATGATGATGAAAAAGAGGTAGAATTCAATCCAACTCATGTAGTTGAGAGCAATACGTTCAATGTAGGAGGTTCTGAAGCAGGCTGCAGCGGTCAAAGGGACGGGGACGATAAAAGCACCGGGTTTTCTGTGGGTTTAACTCTAAAAAACAAGTGCCTTAACAAATACTTTGAAGCGTGTTGCAGTGAAGAAGCATTTTTGTTTCAAGAAAGTGAAGAACACAAAAAAAAATTGTGTTAGATGTGTAAATATGAGCTGCAATTGAGGTGGATTCGGCCATAAAGTACGTAGAGAGTGGTAGGTTTATCATTACAATGTACAAGAAAAAGCATTCATGCGGGTTAGAGCATCTACTGGTTTACGCATTACGGGTAGATTCCTAATACTTTCGGCGGGTCCTTCTATTATCTCATTCGGCTTGAGGCTTCTTTTCTTTTCCAGCTGAGTCGAAATTTCATAATAGAAGAAAAGTCCTTAGATCGGCTAAGATCGAATTGAACTGTCCTGTCCTTCTTGAAAGAATGGGCTCCTGGCCGTCCTATCTCATTAAAAGGAGGACTACCTATTAATTGACCCCGGAAGTAAAAGAATGACGGTTCGACGAGATCTTATTCGGTCTATCAGTGCAAGTCAGCTGAACACTGTGATTAATGAGTGGGTAGATATGTTTGGTGCACTAACCGAATAGTTAGAGATGCCGCAAATAAAGATCATATAGTCTAATTGACTGCAAGTTGAAACTGCATCAATTAGATAGGTTTCTCGCTTTAGAAATCCCATTAGAATCCCTCTATGTAGGGCAACCCAGAGACTTCTTTTATGGACTTGGGCTTGCTTTGATGATGGATAGGCCTTAGTCATATGCCTTAGCAGAACTCATCAGTTCATACTTGAAAAATAGTTATGAAGAGGGAAAAGGTTTAGCGATAAAGGATGTTAAAGCTGCAGTCCGTAGGGACTTGGGTTGTAACATAAGCTATTAGAAGTATCAGATTGGTAGTATAAGTGCAAAGGCTTTGACAAGAGAGACTCCGGAGTACGCGTATACGATATTGGATGCGTACTGTTATATGCTTAGGACTACAAATAAGGGTACACATACAACGTTGAAGGTTGATGGCAGCGGGAGGTTCATGTATTCTTTTTTTTTTTTTTTGGTAAAGCATTATTTCATTCAACCAAAAAAATATATACATTTTACAGAATCGAGCAAGTGCTAACCACTTTACTCATCTACACCAGACACTTAACTAACATTAACTAACATTGCAGACGATTAACTAGAAAATAACTTTGGCTTCACCTTCCTTCTATTCATCACATCGTTTATAGGACTAAGGGAATGAATTGAGATGCCTTAATGCCTGCCTCTATCGATAAATATTTTGCCCTCTAACATGGACATGGAGAGCAATTTCTCGACATACTCTATCAACATCATAACTTGTTGCTTGGAACCTAAGTTGGTTCCTTTCCCTCCAAATAACATATACTACCATAGCAAACACACAACATGCAATAGATCTGGTCCGTGCTTTTCAATTGGCCAATGTGCAAATCCACTTTAATTCAGTTGTCCAGTTGTCTTTGGTTCTATTGAATCCCATCCAGTTTAGCAATCTTTGCCATAAGGCACCAGTTACATGACACTCAAAGTATAGGTGCTCAAAAGTCTCCAGCCCACGTTGACAGAAAACACAGTCCATAGGCACTTGAATACCAAATCTTAGCAGCCTGTCCACTGTTGCCAATCTCTGTTACACTGCAAGCTAGATAATGAACCTATACCTTGGATGGATATTATGTTGCAGTGTCAAGATTTTACATGGAACCTTAGGATGTTGTGGAAGTAACATCAAGTAAGCTTTTTTGATAGAGAAAAATTCATCAGGATTCTGTAGCTTTTCAAGCCTAGCCAAGAGCTCATCATTCAAGTTGTTGTGTTGCATAATGGTCTGCTTTGTGTCTAAGATTTTTCTGATCACCCAAGTTGCAGTCTTGGGTGTACTGCAATCATCCATACTGTTGCTTGTCTGATATAGTAAGTATGCACCCATTTAATCCATAAGCAGTTTTTCTTTTTGGTTATTGCCCATAGCTGCTTTCGGGTGGCTGCCTCGTTCTAGAGACAAAGATTTATTAAATTCAACCCTCCAGCAGATTGTGGTAGGCATACTCTGTCCCAGGAAACTAAGGCTTTCTTTGTGATACTAACAGCTCCGGACCATAAGAATGTTTTACAAACAACTTCTATAGCTTTCAAGACTTTCTTATAGGGCTGATCATTTTTCGGTTTAAAACTGATAAATCAAACCGATAAAAAGTTAATGGGTTATTGATATTGGCTTATCGGGTTATCGGTTATTTAACGATTTACAAAAAAAATTTATCAGGTTATCGGTTTGGTTGTCGGTTTTTCACTTTTTCTTATTGGTTAAACCGATAACCCGATAAGATTTTTAATTTACGATGTTGTGCTTATATATATAAAAATAGCATACTTAATTACTCTTAGTTGGAACTTGAAAATCTCAAACCCTAGTCTTCATTTACTTGTGTAGCTTTCAACTCACCTCATCCATATCAAACACCGATTTAGTGTTTCACTTCTCGGCTCCTCCATTAGTTTATAGAATAATGAATCATATTTGAATTTGTTGTTGGTTGCTTATTTGAATATGGCGAATGCTTTAAGAGGCATTTGAATTCGTTGTGAAAATAAAGCCGTTTTTGTATTGGATGCAATCGTTTAAGAGGTGATTATTTTACACTTGTTAGGCCTAAGTTTCTTAATGGTTAAACCGAAAACCGAACCGATAAGAACCTAAAATTGACAAAATCGAAAACCGATAACCAATGCCTTATTCGTTTAGCACTTTTAAAAACCAAAAACTGATAGTCTAAACCGATAAGGTCCAAAACCGAACCGAACCGACCGATAAAAACCCCTACTTTCTTAGGCAATAGAAATATTTGGGCCCAATAAGTTTGAATGTCAAATACCACGGACTTGATAAATTGTAGTCTGCCAGCATAAGACAACAATTTAGCAGACCAACATTTCATTCTTGCAGTAATAGCCTCAATCAACGGCATGCATTGAGCTGCAGATAGTCTCTTAGAAGATAGAGGTACTCCCAAGTACTTAAAATGGAGCTGTCCTTCACTGAATCCCAGGTATTCCATGATGTTTTGTTTGTCAGTTGCACTAACCCTAGTCAGGTATACTAAACTCTTGCCTGTATTAGCCTGTAAGCCTGAAGCTTTAGAAAATGTCTTAAAGGTGCCAAATAGAAGCCTAACAGATACTTCATCAGCTCTAAAAAAACATCAATAGGTCATCAATAGAGCAAATATGTGTAATGCAAAACTTCATACACTTTGGGTGGAAGTTGAAGTCCCCATTCTTAGCTAGCTTATTCATCTCCCTCTGAAGATACTCCATGGCAATCACAAAGAGGTAAGGTGACATAGGGCTGCCTTGTCTGGTTCCTTTTTTCTCCTTTAAATGGCTTGGTTAAGCCTCCATTCATAGCCAAGGAGTAGGAAACTGTAGTAATGCATTCCATGATCCAGTGAATAAATTTATGAGGAAAACCAAGGTCAATCATTACCCTTCTCAAAAAGTCTCATTCAAGTGTATCATATGCCTTTCTTAGATCTTATTTCAGGACACGTCTAATAGAGAGACCCTTAGTGCCATAGCCCTTGAAGAGCTCATCCTTGAATAGAATGTTGTCAATAATACTCATCCCTTTAATGAAGGTAGACGTGCTTTGCTAATAATTGTGCTCATGACTTCTCCTAATCTTCTAGTTAAGACTTTTGCAATGATTTTGTAAAATGTGGTGTAGCAAGCAGTAGGTCTATAGTCTTTGACCTGAGTAAGAGAAGGAACTTTCGGGATCGGGGTAATAGTTATGCAATTTACTGCTCTAGGGAGGGTGCTAGTGTTGAAGAAATAGTGCACTGTTTCAAGAGTATCAGCTTTGACTATCTCCCAATTTCTGGTAAAAAACTCTATTGGATAGCCATCCACTTCTGGAGCTTTGTCCTGGGGCATGTCTTTGATTGTTGCTATGATTTTCTCATCTGTTACTGCCATTATCAAGCTGCATTGTTGCTGGAAGCTCAGACAAGGTCCATGTTTTATTCTTTCAGTATTGGGCAAAGAAGTTCTAATGCACGGTCACCCATCATGCTAGAGAAAAGTGATATGAATTCATTTTCTACAAGCTTGGGTTCACTGATTTTGATCCCATGGGAGTTGTAAATAGAGTTAATCGCATTCCTGACCACTCTATTTTTCCATTGTGCATAAAAATACTTGGAATTTGAATCCACATAAGTAATCCAAATTGCTCTTGATTTTTGCCTTAACATTTGTTCCTCCATGTTACTCCATTCCTGCATTTCCATTAGTAGTTCTTTCTCTCTACTTATCAGCATTTGATCTTGAAGGGACCCTTTTACGGTCGACTGGACCACTTTTAGTTGCTCTCTTCTTGAATGAGTTTTTGACTATATGTAGCCATGGTTGAATTTAACTCTTTGAGTATTCTCAGCTTATTCCATATCTTGTTATTGTTTCTCTTCTACTTATCTGCTGCTAGACTAAAGCCACTTTGGTTTTGAATTCAGGTTGATCCATGATATTGGTGAATAGCTTAAAGGGCTTAGGATAAAGTTGTCTTCTAGAACCATATCTGATAAGGATAGGGGAGTGATTTGAAACCACTAGATTCATGAAGTCTGCCTCAATATGACTATATTGTTGGATCCATTGCAAGTTTCCCAATGCCCAATCAATCTTACTGCAGACTCTATGTACACCTTGTTGCTTATTACACCAAGTAAAATTCCACTATGTTACCTTCAATGCAGTGAGTTGTAGACAGTTAATGCATTGTTCAAACCCTTATATTTTATGCTATGTCACAGGTGCACCAATCTTGTCTTCAGATGATAGTACATTGTTAAAGTCTCCATATAATAGCCATGGATCTGGACCTGTGCCCCTATTAGTTGCAATTTATTCCATAAAGAGACTCTTTGCTGAACTTCATTTTTCCCACATATTACTATTAACAAAGTAGTGAATCTTGTAGCTCTATCTTCCACTTCACAATGGATCATTTGGTTAGACATAGTTATCACTTGCACTCTTATATGTGGCCTCCAAAGCAACCATATTCTTCCATTCACTGCATAAGGGTAATTGCAGCAAGATTCCCATCCATTAGCTATCTTCTTTATTATTATTTTTTATTTTTATTCTGTCACTCTTGTCTCAGCACATCCCATCAAGTCTACTTTATTCTTTAACAAAATGAGCCACATCTCTTTTTGTTTGAAGGGCTTGTTCAGCCCTCTAATGTTCCATATGTAATAACCATCGAGGTATGTGGGATTGACCCCCCACTTCAGGCACATCAGTAGTTGTATCATGCAAGCACTACAACATTTTAGGTCTTTAGCCACCCTAGAAAAGTGTAGCCTAAACTAGTGAAAAGTATGGTATTTGGCTAAAGGCCACACTTATCGATTTTAAGCAATGCTTTTCAGGGGGTGGCCAAATTCAGCGTTACCTTTTCACTATGGCCACACTTTTCAAGTTTTGCTATATAAGTCACGCTTCAAAAGTGTGGCCCATAAGGTACAAAGGCCACGCTTGTAATACCCCCTATAGCAAAGGTTTTCATATCCTAAAGCTACGCTTGTGAAGTGTAGCATGTTTACTTTATAAGCCACACTTTGGAAGCGTGGCTTCTCAAGTAACACTTCTAAAGTGTAGCCTTTGTTGATGCATATTCCACACTTTACAATCAATAGGCCACAGAATTGATATTCTATGGCCACATTTTGACGCGTAGTACTTTTTTGGTCTTGATGATAATCTTTCTTAATATTTATACAGCCACAACTTTGTGGTACTTTTTTTCATACATGCTCTGTGATGACCTCAAGCACTAAATTAGAGAAGAAATAACAAACAAAATAATCCAAATGCATATAATTGCAATAAATTACGAAAAAGAAACATATTTCGTGTACTACATATACTTATAAAGCGATGTTTCAAGAAATAAACTTGCAATGAACTCTACAAAATCAAATATATTTAAGTTGTATCATGAATAATAAAACGTCTATATCTAATAAAAAGTACTTCGTCGTTCACTTCAAAAGATCACCAATTTGACTTGTCACAACCATTTCTATCTGCATCACTTGCATTTTCCTATGCATACTAAATGGAATTTGAAATTAGAAAGAGACCAGACAGAAACCAATATGTAATAAATTGAGTATGCCGAGCATGCTTCTAAACTTACCAGATCAACCATCACTCACATTAGTGCTTTTGAGACATAGAACCTTGCCATAGGAGGATGGTTAGGGTGCGTAAGATCAACCAATTATCATCAACTTTCTGCAATTTTGTATTAAATTCTTGTAAACAGATCTCTTTTACAAAAAAGAAGTAAACTATTGTAGATCTCGAAGTTTTCAGGGTCATAGTAGCACCTGCTATTCCAGGATTACCTAACAATAATCGAAACTTCTGCTACATATTTGCAGAGGTTAAACAAGTAAAAAAATCATATTAAAAACACAAATCACAAAATAGAACTCATTCTTGACATGTAATGATCCATGAAAAAAGGCTCCTAGATCTATCAGAACCTTCAAATAGTGAGTACTATCACGTGCCTAAATAACTCGAGCTCACAAAAGTACAATGAATGACCTAATGAGTCCCTTACTTCACAAAGGAGATGAGAACAATGTGTTCTCTTGTTCAATATACATGGCTCATGATGTAGTTAACAATAAAGTTGTTGCACAATCAAAATAATATGGTTTGAAAATAAGGGTCCAGAAAGTATCAAGTGTATAGCAGGGAACTCATTGGAGGAGTATAACATTGGAGGAACTTATCAAACTGGTTAAAACATGACCCAAGAGGAATAGAAAAAAAAAACGACAAATGAATCGGCATCTAGCAGGCTATAGGGATGAATAAAACAATGCATTTAATAGAATCAACTAAATTTTGCATATATGTTTGCTATTTCAAAAGGCCATATAAAATTTTATAAAATCTTGCCTTAGAACTACTATACAGACAATTAATTAATAAATTCAAACAAAATCAGACAACACAAGTTCATAGTCGAATGCAAACATAAAAAGATGAGAAGAATAAAACCATACAGAAAAGAGAAAGAACAAGAATCATTCATAAGAAGCAGAATAAACGTATAACTCATCCTTTATGAATCTATAACATGCAAAGTAATACTACACCGTCAATACAAGGATTTTCATTATCTCTTATATAAAAAATATGCTAGATCAATCTTGCTCTCAAGTGGTACACAAAGATGAAAATCTTTGGATTAGCAATTTAACGTGTCAGCTATTAGTAAACTCATATTGCTATTAATATAAAAACTTTACCAGCAGCACTAAACATGCATCTTGGTATCCAGATTCATAAATACGACAGAAGAGATCTTGTTTCACTAATTTTCTAAAAAACATGTCTACTAAATAATCATGACTTTTCACTCTCATAGAAAACGTTTTAATCTGTTAGTTAATAAATTATACATTAATGTCTTTGTCCTATAAGTCTTACAAGTTAAGTTAATTTTTCATTAGATGTCTTTGTACTATAAGCCTTACAAGTTAATGGTATTAACTGTAAATTAACACCATATAAACTAATTCTAATATTTCATTTCCCAGAGAATCTAAGCTTTGGATCAGTGTTGTCCTCGGCCTATTTCCTCTCCAAACTCTATCCTCGAACCACCCCTAACCAAAAACATGACATAATATTTTTCTACATTGCTTCTCTAGATTGAACTTCAAGCCTTGTCCTGAGCTAGTTTTATATCAATTTATGAAGTTAGTGTATGCTTTTCTGTACGCAAACAGTAAAAAATTAACAACGTCACCAATCCCTCGTCCAAAAAATGAACCATCATCATAACTAACCAACCCCAATCTAATTGAATCAGAATAGAATATATCAGTTAATTGTCCTCAATTTCAAATTAGCCGGAGTTGATTATACGAATCTTTCTTACCATTGTATTCAAGTCAATTTCATTTCCAGTTCTAAATAGTAATACTTAAAAAAGATAAAATAAGGGCTCTGCGCATTCAGGGTTATCCCAACGAGAATATACAACTAGAATGAATAGCTAGAGAACTGACAATAAGAAAATAGAAAACTTGATGAATTTGCTACAAAATGTGGTGCAGTGAACATCATATAGCTTCGTGACTATCACCAAAACCCATAAATTTGACCAATGAAGTCAAATCTTTGGTATCATTGAACGAGAGTTTTAGAAGCAACTAAATAATTAAATCCAGTTACAAACTCGTGCAATCAAACAGGAGAGAACAAAGTTAATTAAAACCTGTTATTAATATCAATTTTAAATTAGTATAGTCCCAGATCCTAATAACGATTAACTTACTTATACAATACAGGAATCACATAAGCCCCAAATTCTCTGTTGCCGGTGTAGGCTATATAAGAAAGAAAGTAGCAGCGAATCAGTCGAATGAAGGACAAAATATTAAGCCAAACATCAAAAGGAAAAATTAAAGGAATAATCAGGAAATAAGCAAATAGTAAAGAATCACTCGAGGTGGTAGCAGCAGAAATGAAAGTGGTGGTGGTGCGGCTGTAAAAGAGCAGTAGCGGAGGAGGGAAGAGGTGGGGAATAAGAATTTTTTTCTGCTTTACTGTAGTATTGGGGTCTTTTGAGTTTTAAAAATTTCATTAAGTGTAAACTGGGGGGAAATTTTGTGTGGAAATTTTTAGGGTCCATTTATGAAGGGTTGCATTTAGTATAAAAATATAGCAACTCCCAAAAAATGTTGCAATATAGGTAATAAGAGTTGCTAAATATACAAAGATTTAGTTACACTCAAGAAGCGTTGTTTTTTAAATTTAAAAGTAACAGTTTAGAAGCGTTTCTTTAAATCCAAAGGCCACCCTTAGAAAGCGTAGCCACAAATACTTTTGGCAACATATTTTTAGCGTTGCCTAGATTTAGTGTGGCCGTAGCCCTAATTTGTTGTAGTGAAGGCTACAAATCTGTTTTTTGTTGCAGTAGAATCGTTGCTCCTTGTATCATCGGTTTCTTCTGTACTGATTCTTTTCTGGTCATCCCTGCTGCCTATGACACTCTTCAAAAGTTATTGTTTAGTCATTACAAGAGGTTGCCTTTGCTCAGGCTTTTCAGGTTGTTGTTGTTCAGTCCCAGATCCCAGTGTAGCACTAGCTGATCCGCAGTTGCTAGCTTATCCTCTTGCCCTTTTTTTTGTTCTCTAGGCTGCCATTCCAGCTTGGTTTGTACATGCCTTTTTCTGTTTCTTCTCCTTCTTCTTCTTGGAGGCACATTCTGGAACTGGTCCTCCTTGGTCTTGTTGTTTTGTCCAGCAGTTATCAGCTAGGTGCCCAAACCTCATGCATTCAGTACAGAATTATGGCTTCCGATCATATCCCACCAGTTGTTGAATTACTCCAGAAGGAGTATCTATTTCAATGCAGTCTAGTAGTGGATGTGAGACATCCACCTTTATTAAGACCCTAGCATAAGATATCTTCTCCATGCTTGTTGTATATTTGTCTGTATACATTGGCTTGCTAATAGCACTAGCTACCTTGCTCAGTGCCTCTGCTGACCAGTAACCCACATGAAGCCCAAGAAACACTACCCACAATGGTATTATAGTAATGCATTCTGGATCAAAGTGAAAATTAATTGTCCATTGATGCAGTATGAACTGCTTATTGTGAAATATGTAAGGACCAGATTGCAATACTTTGTCATACTCATCAATGGTTTTCAATTTGAAGATATAATATCCATCATCATGTACTAAAATCTGTGGTTCAGAGACAAAGTGCCATACATGTTTGATATAATTCCCCAATGAGTTCAAGTAAGGGGTATCTTTCACATATCCTAATAGCGTTGTTTTCCAATAGTCCTCTTAGGTTTTAATGTCATCTTCTTCGATCTAACTAATATCTTTCCATTCCTTGTCGATGGTGGCATATAGTTAAGCGACTTACCATTTGAGAGCTGTGATTCCTTTTGTCAGATGGGCTTAGTTGTGCTGATGATGTGCCTTCTGAGAATTGCAATCCTCTTCCAGCTAGGTTTTCTTTATTTTGGTTCACTGATCCTTCAATTTTTTTCATGTTTCACAGCTGGTTTGATCTCTTCTTCCTCAACCTCCTCTGCAATTGAGAACATATAAGGGAGAAAGCTCCCAAAAGTCAAAGGGGTGTGATGGTATTGTTGGTCATCTGTTGGTGGTGGTAAGTTTTCCGGCGAACTTTGAGCTTGAGTGGCTGCTTTCCGTTGTCGGGTCATGATTCTTAGTGCACGATAGCAATTCCAGCTAAGCGTGCGCCGAGAGAATTTCCCAGCTTAACGTGCATCTTTTCACAAATCTTCCATGTATTTTTTTAAAGTTGTTGGAGCATGGATAAGGGGATTCGTGCATATGAGGAAAGTTATCACTGTAGACGGAACACATGTGTCGGAAAAGTACTGGGGAGTTTTGTTGTCTGATGTGGCACAAGACCCAGAAACACATATTTTTTCTTTAGCATTTTGTGTTGTAAACATGGAATGCGATGCCTCATATAAATTCATTTTTGAAAATTTGGTCGATATAGTCCCAAGCTATGATGAGTTGTGCGTCCAAGCATCGTAAAAGGAGTATCCAAGATTTTTTCTGAAGCTCGTTATGGAGTTTGCACGAGCACTTGGCTGAAAGCATTCGTACAAAGCTTTATTGTGGTCAATTCGTTGACTATAGCATCCGAATCATATATGGTAACAGAGTTCGAGGAACATTTCAAGTAAATTTATAATTTGAGTCCGAGGGTTGCCACATATCTTGAACAGGTTGAGTTTGAGCACTGGAACAGAGCCTTCTTTCCAGGCCACATATAAAAATGACTACACATATAAATGATGTGTACATATCTCACTATGTGTGTACACATATGTCTTGATATATACACATCATTTTTATGTGTAGTCATATGTATACTTACTATTCGAAACTTACGAAAATGTCTATGCATAAGAATAATGTGTAGTCATTTAAATACACATATTATAAACTTATGTACACATTATTCTTATGTGTAGTCATGTATAGTCATTTAAATAAGTGCATAAACTTATATACACATATTATATACGTGTACTCATATATTGTTATGTAACACATAAAACTATATGTGTACAAATTACTCTTATATGTAATCATCTGTAGTCATTTAAATAAATGCAAAAATACATATACACATATTATATAAGTATATGAAGCAGTTATTACTGTTTCACCATCATTGTAGGTTGGGTGTAATGACCAACAACATTGTTGAGTTAATTAACACAATGCTCAAGGATGAAAGAGAATATCCAATTGTTGCAATGTTTAATAAATTTTTTAAGAAAAAAATACTGAAAAAGTTTCATCAGAGGCGTATGAAGTACAAACAACATACAAAGCCATGTGTTCCTTCAACTAAAGACATTAAAGAAAAATATCATAGAGGGCAACAAGGTTTACGTTTGTTGTGTTGGCACGGATGTATACAATATCGGTTCTGGGGAAGAGGTTGTTAGAGTCAATCTAAAGGAAAGGACTTGTTCTTGTCGAAGGTTTGATTTGGACAAATTGCCTTGTGTGTATGCTATGGCAGCGATAAGATGTCGTTATGGAGCAGAGTATGGGAATAAGATCTACAACTATACTTTGGCGTATTATTCCACAAATTCGTACATTCTTGCACATGCAGACTTAATCTATCCAATGATAGCAGATGAGTTGTGGAATGCACCACCAGAGCTTCTTGAGAGGAAGATAAAACCGTCTTTTATGGAAATCACACGGGAAAGAAGAAAGACCAAGCGAATGCCTTCGGTGGAATGCAAGAGGTGGCCACAAAAGAACAACATGTCCCCAACAGAGGGCTATAGATGATGTAGGCCATAGTGGTGTTTCATAGAACAAGTTATGTTTATTATATTTGTAAACTATTGTGTTAAACAATCTATGTTGCTACGATTTGTAAACTTGTATTTCCTAATTCTTTAACTATTTTCTGTTAATATGTTTCACGCCCTAAAAATTACAAAGGTTTTATTGAAGGTAGTGACTGGTGTTTCAAACGTACAGAATTATGAGATTCGGAGTCGCCACTTGACAAGTTCAAAGGTGTGCCAAGGCACCAAAAAGTGTACCTTTAGAACACCAATGACTCGTCAATGATCTGTGTCAGAGAATTCAGATAAGGATCTCGATTGACTCGCGGGAATGTATTAGGCACCCTCGAATCCTGTGCTAAGCACAACTGCTTTATTGTTGCGTTTTGATTTAGTAAATATGATTGTTATGCATTTGCCGTTAGATTGTAGTCACGCATTAATTTTTTAGACTTGAAAAAATGTATAAATGTTTGCCTTGATTGTTTTCCCAATTTAAAATGAACTTAACTATTTAAAGGAGTTGCCACGATTTGTCAAAAGCATTGTTTGGCCAAAATTAAAAGAGGAGGTTGTTATTAAAGATGTGATTTATTTTATATAAAGAGGGCTGTTTGTTAGGGAGGGGGCTGATTTGTAGACTATTTTTGCAAAATATTGTGGGATGGTTTGTTTTTGCAAAAATGAGTCGATTTAAAGTTTGTCTTGCAAGATCATTACATTACGTTTCTAAACCCCAAGTAGTTGTTTTATCAAGATGGTAGCTATTTTTGAAAAATTATTGAGCCAAAATATTAAAACTTTATTAAACAGACAACTTAACAAAAGATTGACATATTAAGCACGCCAACTCTAGAAAAGATTGGTATGATACTCAATTATCTATTCAAGTATAATTTTGGGTCCATTTATGCAAATGAGTTCACTGTCCCTTTTTCTTGTTTCAAATTTTATTAACTTTGTATTTATGGTCCTGTTTTGGCTAATTCTTTCAAAGTTAACAAAATTTCCAAAATTCAAAGGTATGCATATATGTACTGTTTCATAGAAATGACCAGATTTATTCACAATTTAGAAACAAGTCCATTTTTAACAATTTCACTGCATGACGAGTTCTTTTAGAAAAGGTCGAGATTTAGCATACTAAAAAAAACCTTAAGATAACAGATCTTGCACTTGTTTTGGTTAACATACTCATTTTTTTCAAATTATTATACATACACATGCTCAAAATAAACAATATGAACCTTACCAAGATATTTCATACATCCTTAACAACTTTTAATAAATACACAATGCAGTTAATGATAACATAAACAGACTGTCAACCTTTAAAACATGCTGGTATGTAACTAAGACAAAGCATACAAATATTAGCTTGTGTTTACCTATGACAAACGAGACCTAAGCGCTCGGCAAAATCGATCCACAAGCTTAAAAAAAAAAGACACGTACACAGCAAAATCAGCCACTGGAACAGCCCCTTAAAACTCATATTTAACCCTTAGAACTTCAAGATTTATACCCCAAAACACAATTGATATAAGGCTTTTGGTTCTAAATCCTTCTTTCAAACTTACTTTCTTTTTTCTCTCTTTTTTTCAAATGTTTTTGCTCTTATTTAATGTGTATTTCAGCTAGTAGTTGTGTGTTAAGTGAGAGTTACGACACTCTTTAAATAGACTTGGAAGGGGTTGAGTATGGTCTTGCACATAAGTACAATTTCATGCCCTAAGAAGTCCTTTTCTTGAAGTTACAGCTGCTAGAGCTGTCTTGAACAGTGTACCAGCCCACTTGCACAGTGCCTACTCTCCTTCCCAAAAGGCTGAAAAAGTAGGTTGTCCTTTCAAAGGACATGCCAACATCCATCATATTAACTAAAAAGCTAACTAAATAAACTAAACACACACCGACCCGGGCAATCACTAGCTACAATCAATGGAATTTTGATTGATTATATTCATAAAACCCTAACTTTGAACTAGTAGGACACTAGACTATACTTCCTAACTTAATAAACAAAGTCCAGGTTCAACCTCTAGAATCAAACTAACCAGACAAACAAAAATCTGAACTTAAAGTCAGGCTCTAGTATTTAGCTAAGCAAATTAGTAAACTCACCGACCCATACTCATGTCTTAAAGTAACAACAACAACAACAACAACAACAACAAGAAATAGTAGCCTACTCATCTTTGTCGCTTTCATAAGGCCATTGTTATCATCTAGCAAATTTGATGCCCAAACTAGAACCAACTATAAGTTCAAATTAGTCGACTAACAAGTTAATTACAATGGACAGTGAATACCACTTATTATTTTCTAACATACTATATAAAACACACACTACTTGACATAACTCCAGATCATAACAAATGGTTCAACCTTGACTAACTTCATATTTAGTGTTATACTAAACAGATTCCCACACGTTCAGTTGCAACCTCACAAGACTTACACATACAAAGACCGATATGCGAAATTAAAGAACGGGCAGCCACACGTGCTTATTGCTTCCTCAACTCTTGGTTAAAAAGGAAACTAACAAACTCAAAACTAAACAGGTCAAGCCTTTAAAAGGTCATACGAAAGAAAATACTACTGATTCAATCTTAACTCATCAGAATGAAGCAAGGTAGACAACTTGGACTTGAGCAAACGACCATCATGCTCTTTTACACTTAAACAAGAAAATGCAGAACCCTTCATCAAGACAAATAGACATAAACACTTTCATACCAGTATCTGTTAAGTAAACTTACACGAATTCATGATTTAGATACATGCAGGGCTTATAGATATTTCAAAGGGGAATTCATGCAATACTGGTTCATTTTCCTCATGCTTGCAGACCTTACGATGAACACTAAACACGTACATACTTATTAAGAATCAGATTAATCACTCTCCAAATTAAATATTCTCACCCCCCTAAACATACACAAATCTCACACTTGGGGCATAATTTATCAACCAGATTGACATATTCATTGTGACAGAACTAAACCAACTCAAACTGGAGATTCTTACATACTAGAAGACAGGCAGTGAACTCAGCCTTGACGAGTTAAAGAACAAAAACAAGAACATTAATTGATTCATGCTTTGACATTGAACAAGTGTGTATTAACCAATACATACTTAATACTAATTCAAATGAACACACCCTTTCATTATGCTAAACGTGAGTTGAACATACGAACATCACATTGTGAACACTAATAGTATACTGACTTAATATCCTTGACTATCTGTCTAATAAACAAAAAAAATGGAACTAAACATGATTTTCTATCTAAACAAATTTTGAGATAACTAGATAGGGAAAAGAAAATAAAATTTTCCTTCTAACCCATGGAGCAAAACAACGCAGCATCAAATCCGAGCCGCCATTGCCACTATCCAAATGATGCACCAAAACCACTACTGTTCTGGCTGCATCATTATCACCACCCTGATGGATGCCTAGCGCCATCACAAGCAATGTTGCTTCGTCATCACTTTCCTGGACACTCTGCTGCCTCAACACCTTTGCAACACCACCACGAGTAAACATCGCATCATCACTGTCACTAGAAATAGCCTCCAGCTTTGCCAAATACAGAAAGCACCATCACAGTTCCAAGAAACGCAGCAACAAAGCCTATCATACTGCCCTCAGCCTCACACACCATATCACACAACAATATATCATACAGTCCTCAAACGTCATACACCACATCACAGTTCCAACGAAAATGCAGCAGCAATACCATAATAGTAAAGAGAAAAGAAATAATAAAAAAGAATAGCAAGAAACGAAAGAAGAAAATGGGCAATAAAGGGAGGGGATTTTGAGAAATGGGGTACAAGAGGTAAAAGAGGAGGGTGAGACAAAATAGAAAGTGTAAAACTTAACGGAATAAGGGACCGTTGAACGGAGTTGAGCTTTGACCAAAAATTTGACCACAGATCTATAAAAAACGGCTATGATTTTGTCAAAATAATAGTGGAAATAGAACGAGGGGGTTGAGAGGAGTTCAAAGTTGTATTTTGGTATTTTTTTCGACCACCGCCGGCAGCAGTCTGACGGAGAAAGAGCGGCGAAGCCGCAGTGGATAGTGGTGGCCCTGGCGATTTCCAGTGGGCTAGAGAAAAATGGCTAGGGCTTCACCAGTTAGGAGACTAAGGGTGTGTAAATGGAAAAAATTTAGGGAAACGAGAATATATATAAGGGAGAAAGTAGGCCGGGTTATGGTGTATCGGGCTAACAGATTTGGATTTGAGGGCGGTTTTGTGATCATTTTTTTTTTTTTTCAAAATTGGCTCACTCTTAAAACCTTAATGAACTAGCAAAATTACATCAAACTATGACAAATATTTAACTTATAGTAAACATCGACTAGATATTAAACACATTACAATTAAATTTTGGCTAATTTTCGGGATTTTTATCCTCATTATTGAACTTAAAATACTATAATAATTATAAAAATCACAGAATTGTTAATATATAATATAAAGAAGTTGCACTACTCCTAAGCCAAAGTTAGGTGATTACAATATGTTTTTCCATCATATATTATGTGTACACATGACATTAATACGTACATAAAAAGCCAAAAAACAACAAAAGCCATATACACATAAAAAGTATGTGTACACATATAATGATGTGTGTACACGTCTCTTTTGACGTGTACATATGGCGTTGATGTGTAGATAGAAAGCCTAAAAAACAACAAAAGGCGTTTACACATAAAATTATATGTCCACATATAATAATATGTGTGCACATATTTGTCATGTGTACACATCGTGATTATATGTGTACACATCGTTCTTATATGTGTACACATGAAATATATGTCTGTACATTTGAACAATGTTTGTTTGATTTCACAGCCAAAAGCATAATAATATATTGAATAAATGATAATAGAGCACCATAAGATTGATTCAAATACATATAATCGAATTCACCATTAACAGTACTCCAATTAACCATGATTTGAGATATTTTACCATCACTATAATAACTCTTGTCTAATGAAAAGGCTAAATTCTAACATGTTAATACTTCAATGATAGAGAATGTATGAGAACTCAATACTACATGTAACAACTTACATGCTAACATAGAAACATGGATTCACCATTAACAGTACTCCAATTAACCATGATTTGAGATATTTGACCATCACTATGATAACTCTTGTCTAATGAAAAGACTAAATTCTAACATGTTAATACTCCAACGATAGAGAATGTATGAGAACTCAATACAACATTTAAACACCTGACATTCTAACGTAGAAACATGGATTCATCATTAAGATTACTCCAAGTAGCCATGATTTGAGATATTTGACCGTCACTACGATAACTCTTGTCTAATGAAAAGGCTAAATGCTAACATGTTAATACTCCAATGATTAGAGAATGTATAAGAACTCAATACATCACTTAAACAATTTACATTCTGACATAGAAACATGAATTCACCATTAATAGTACTCAAATTAATCATGATTTGAGATATTTGACCATCACATTAAGAATATGTGTACACGTGAAATATATGTGTGTATATTTGAACAATGTTTGGTTAATTTCACGGCCCAAAGCACAATAATATATTGAAAAAATGATAATAGAGCACCATAAGATTGATTCAAATACATATAATCATGGACTTCACAATAACTAAAACAACGACATTTATCAAAGGTTAAATTTTAACAAAAGGGAGATTACGAAGGGGACTTCACAATAACAAAGGGGGCTTCACCATAAACTACTTATTAAATAGGAAAATAACAAAGGGAATATTATATGAAAAAATCTATGTTCCACTGCCGCTAGGAGGAGGAGAGTGTTGACACCCAATTTTGTCCTTCCCTTTTTCTCAATTTGGCTATATTTAATTAAAATGCGTAATACTATTTTTTAAACAAAACTGCACTAGATAACCTGCATTTATGTGCATAATACTATAATTAATCCTCTATTTTATTTATACTTACTTAATTGTGACTATATTACGCAATTGCATTCATTTAGGCTATTTACTGAAATACATATTCAATTTGCGCAATTTAATGCATTAAGCTATTTATATTTAATTAGTATTATATTTGAGTTCATCTATATTTAATTGTGATTAAATATATTTATTTATAATTATTTACAATTTTTCTATTTTTTACTAATTATTTATATTCATAAGTATTTTAATTAATTAACTAGCCAAATTTTCGATTTTACAACTTCATTTCCACTACATTAAGCCCTCGTCATCATTTTTTAATCCACGTGTATGCCGCCTAAGCTTACACCTCACTAAATACACTCCTAGCATAAGTATACACATATTCGTTTTAGCACGTGGTACAACCCCCTCAAAGCACCCACTTATCCACTTCAGCATATACACTCACACATACAACATCTACACTTAACACCCGACGTGCCACGTGGTACGATCTAAGTCATTCTCCCCTTTTATCCAACGACCAAAATTAAAACAAAGCTTTTAATATTTACACATCACACCCCCACACCCTAAACCCTAAACCCTAAAATCATTTTCCCCTCAATCCCTCACCCCTTATCAGCCGACGCCCCCATCACACACTCTCTCCCCCTTTCTTCTCTTTCATGTCAAAATACACTCCAAACTGCCGTGGCTCCACCCAATCCCACCATCAACGCCGCCAGTCGCGTCCCCCTCTCTCTCTCTCTCCGCTTGTCACTTGGAATCCAAAAAAGGAAGTGAAGATTTTGAGTATAAATCTTCGGAATCAAATGCAAACAAGGAAATATACAACGTTCATACACACACAAGGCAATAAGTTGATGATTCAAACTTGAATCCCTCACATCAAGCATAAAATGGAAAAAAATGAATCAGGTCAGATGCGAACCCGACCCGATCCGTAATCTATTCCGGGCTCTATGTCTAGTCCAATTTAGGACTAGTACTAGGATAGCCTAAAGAAGGCTATACCTTTCCAACTGAAAATTGAAAGTCAAATTAGACTATTTGAGCAATCCTAGTATGCTGGAAATTATGTTTTCTGATAAGGGCTAGAATTGCAAGTCCATACTATAATAGGATTATTTCTGCAAATCCTGAAACGTGAAAGGAAAGCTAAATGAGGGCTGTTTTTTTTTTTTTTTTTTATGTATTCCAAACCCTTGAAAAATTTTCTTCAAAAGAAATGAACACTCATTTTTTTAACTTCTTCAAAATAATTAATAACCTGTGTGCGGTTTTGGACTTTGGAGGTCAAGTCCTAAAAAGTTATACTATTTTATTTATTAAATTTATAAGTTAGTCTTTTTATATTATTTTTTTATCACATAACGTTAGTATTTCTTAAATTTTCATACTCACTCCTCATATATATACGTGTCTATCATTATTTGCTAACTAAATTATATAGTAACATTATCCTATTTAATTTAGACATATCATTACATTAATATTTGCTCAACATGTTGTGTGTTTAATTAGTTATAACTTTATATGTATACATTTAAATATTTTTAAATTTATTTTCCTTGTTTTAAGCTAAATTATTTTAAACGCGACTTCATACTAAAGTCGCCACCGAAGTTAACGGTATGTGATAATTAATGTCACAATGCCACCCTTTAGCGGCGCACATTTTTTATACTAATTATTTCATGCATGTTTTATTGCCTAAGAAAACTTGTACGGTATTGTTCTTAAATGTATTGGCTTATGTCAAGTTTATAATTTTGTGTTATACATGCAATATGATTCAATTTGAGATTATTTGTTAAAAATTACTTAAGCTCTTATCTGAAAAGTTTTATGCGCTCTCGGTGAAGTTAATTTTAATATTTTTGAGAAACCCAATAGCATTGAAACGTTATTACGATTTTATGCATATGTGAGGATTAGAGAACCTTTAAGCGGGAATTTCATATTTAGCCTTTAGTTGAAATGATATTCCCTATTGATTGACGTAACCTATTTCTATTGCATGCTCTATGTATATTTTATCTCCTTAGTTAAACTTTCATATTTAAACCCAATATAGAAATCAGCCGGGAACCACGTTTAGTGGAACTTAGGAGGTGCCTAACCCTTTCCTTCTAGTTTATTTCGAACACTTACCCGAATCTCTTATTAGTAGACCAACCCGAAGTTATTTTTAAAATAGTTAGAAATACTTTTTAGGTGACCTAATACGCCTAGTTAAATAATTTATTAGGTGGCGACTCCAAAACTCTAACTCCAAACGAGTTACCCCAAGTCGGACACTACTCACTTTAAAGTGGGGTGCTACAGGATGGCGACTCTGCTGGGGATATTTATGTTCTAACCATAACAATTTTTTATGATTGGGTTATTTATTGCTTTGATTATTTTATTCCAAGACTAACGTTTTTTCTTTGTTTTTGTTTTTTTGTCGATTATTTTATTTTTGAGTAACACTTTAATTGTTTTTTATATCTTATGCGCTTATAACTGTCATTCCGTTCATATTTTCCTCCACTCCTGGAAATTCACATTTTCACACACAAAGAGCGATTGCGTAAAACTCACGGTCGTTCCACTACTAAAACGCATTTAGGAAAGACGTGCAAAATTCGTCAACTAGCGAAGCTGTTGATAGTTTGTGCACTTTCCACTTCCAAATTGTCCGTTTGGAGGAACCTTGTCGGGTCAAGCACACTCTTAGTGGAAACTCTTGTCTAAGAACCATGCATCATGTCATATTTAAGAAAAGTTTGACTTCGGCTCGTGTCTAAGTCTATTAGTTCACCATGTTTGAACGAACCAAACGGGTTTTACAACCCTAAAGGATGTTTAAATGTGCTACTTATGCATTAATTTAAAATTAAACTTGTCTAATGTAGACCTTTTGTCCTCTAAAGTGTGGATCATCCAATTATTTATTTTGGTTGGAAGTTGTCACAAGTCGCGAAGACTTGGAAGATCAAAGAAAACATAGACAGTAAACTGATTTTTCCACTTTTATGTAACAAAATCAATTAGTTATTTCTATTAACCTAAAATCGTTATTTCTACATTTATACAACAAAACCAATTATTTTATAAAATTATATTTTGGGTCATGAACGAAGTTAATTTTTTCTACTTTCATGTAAACAAAATAATAGACTTTAAATTAATTTCTTCTACTTTTAATGTGACAAGATCACTTATTTATTCCTATTTACCCAAATGTGTTATTTCTACATTTATCCAACAAAATCAATTATTTAACAAAATTATTTTTCATTAATTTTTTTTTTGGGTTATGAGAATAAATGGGATGACACATAATACACGTTCAATTTTAAATATCATACTGAAACTTTGGAAGGTTTAACATCCCTGGCATGTTAAAGTCCACTAGTTAACTTCGTCCAAAATCGTCATCAAGTGACACCTATCATGCATATCATA
The DNA here is from genome assembly GCA_037355625.1 of Petunia x hybrida. Lineage (NCBI taxonomy): Eukaryota > Viridiplantae > Streptophyta > Magnoliopsida > Solanales > Solanaceae > Petunia > Petunia x hybrida. The sequence goes on along the minus strand of JBBBVM010000656.1, from coordinate 14,439 downwards.
TGTGTTGCTCTTGTTAGGCCTACCTCGGCACAAAAAAGATCCCTTGCATTATAAAACGTGATATGTTTTGCATATGAAAATTATTATCTCGACACTAACTTATTATTTTTATGTGTTAGTTTTACTCCCGCTCCTGAGGTTGACTTGTGCATTCTGGCCGAGCATCAGTACCGGGCAAGAGCCAAAGGCCCAATTACAACCCCTCCCCCCTCACAAACTAGAAGAAGAGGACGACCAAACATTATGTCTGAGTTGAATAACGCTGCTTGATGTTAGGCTAAAAATTCATATATTTTGGTGTTACTTACATCATATTTTGGTGCTTTTGTGGATTATTTTAGCGTGAGCAATAGTATTTTGTGCTTATATTGGGTGTTTGAATGTGTAGGAATCAAGTAACATGAAAAAATGTTAAAGTTTGATGATTTGGAGCAAAATGGAGTTAATTTACAGCGTTGTAAGGTGCCAAGGCCGTGGATTAGCCATGAAAGGAATTTGAAGACGAAATGTCATGGCCCAGCCATCGTAAAGCCATGATTCAGCCATGAAGTTTAAAGCAGAATTTCGCAAGCGCATGGCCCAGGCATCGTAAGGCCATGATCCAGCCATGAGGCAAATTTTCTGGCGAAAAGTGGCGAAGGGCAAACTTGTCCACGAGTTTCACACGAGGTATAAAAGGTTTTCTAACCTATTTTCAGCCCCCATCTTGACTTGGGAGAGCAAGACCACCATTGTGGAAGCACTTTGGACTCCTGGAGGCAAGGAACACACAAGGAGGCGTGGGATTAAAGACTTGAAGATTAAGAGTGCTTTCTTCCATTAATTCTTCTGCTTTGTAGTTTATTCATTCATGATTATTCTTGATTTGTTTTTTATGACCATGAGTGGCTAAATTACCCATTCTAGGGTTGATTGAACCACTCCAATACTATGTGAATTGATTAATTGATTTTGATGAATGAAACTTGATTATTCTTCCTATCTAAGTATTTACGTTTTGTTTGCTAATTGATTGGAAGGGCCCCCAATTGATTGCTCCCTTTATCCTTGTGCGTTTAGGAATAAATTCACGAGTTAGGGTTAAATGCTTAGCAATATTTCAACCTAAAACCAAGGAATTACTTAGGTTGTCAATAGGGTGAGTTGTGACCATCGAGCCCGATTGTGAACCATACTTGTAGTTCTAATCATCTTCATTAATTAATTGGAAGATTAGTTAGTGAAAGTCATAGCTAGTGCACGGGAGTGGTTAGTTGTGAATTTGGAGCAAGTGTTCAATAGGAAGAACCAAGTTGAATTCGTTGATTCATTAGTCAATCACATAGGTAGGAGTCGGTGTAAATCAATTCTAGGCTTTTAATATCCTTGCTTGATTACCTTTTATTATTTTGCTATTTACCTTATTGTTATTTAGTTTCTATTTTAAAACCATCATTAAAATATAAACTCTTGAAGTTGGTTGATTAGATAAATTAGTTAGATTAACGATTGAATTACGAGTGTTCTCTGTGGGATTCGACCTCGGGGCTTTAAATACCGAGATATATTTGCCGCGACCGCTTAGTCCATTTTATAGGGCGTAGTTGGGCGTGATCAAATTTTGGCGCCGTTGCCGGGGAACACGGTGTTATTTTAGTTGTTAAAATAACTAGTTTTATTTCTCAATTGACTTCACTTTTGTCATCTTGAGTTAACTCTTTGGAATTTGTGTGTTTTAGGTGTATGCGTAAAATAAGATCTCAGTCTGCAAAGTTGAAACCGTTTGACCCAGAGATTGAGAGGACATTCCACGGCTTAAAAAGGGCAAATACTGTAGGCAATACACTTAGAAAATCAGAAACCAAAGATATTGAGATGGCTGAAGATTTGGCACTTAATGCTTTTGCTCAGCCTGTAGCTGGAAACTTGGCTTCTGCTATTCGGCTTCCGGAATTTGAAGCTGAAAGTTTTTACATCACCCAAACTATGGTCAGTCTGTTGTCCAATGCAGGACTTTTTGCTGGTAAATTGACTGATGATCCTCAAAAGCATTTGAAAAAGTTCATGAGGGTGTGTGAAACTCAGAAGCATGCTCGAGTTCCGGCTGAGGTCGTGCGATTGATGTTATTCCCGTTTTCTTTGACGGATGATGCTAGTGACTGGTTTGATTCTTTGCCAGTCAATTCTATCACTTCATGGGATGAGTTGGTGATCAAGTTCATGAAGAAATTTTTCCCACCAAACAAAACTGCGAAGTTGGTTGATGAAATACTCATGTTCAGGCAGACCCCGCTCGAGACTCTGCCAGAAGCTTGGGAGAGGTTCAAGAGCTGCTTGCGAAAGTGTCCCCATCATAGAATTCCTGATCAGATGTTGGGACAAAGAATTTATATGGGCATGAGTGATCAAATCAGGGGCAATTTAGATGCAGCTGCTGGAGGAGCGTTCTTGAGTAAAACATTTACTGAAGCAAAAGCTCTCATCGATACCATGGCTCAAAATTCAGGCTGGTTGACTAGAGATGCATCTGCTGGTTCTGGCCAAAAGGTTTTGACTGCTGGAATTGATAATGGGGTTGAAGAGCAAATGTCAAGGCTGCAGACTACGCTGGATGTGGCTTTGAAACAATTTAATGAAAACATGCTGAAACCCGTTAACCAAGTGGACACACCTGATCCTGGTAATTTTACTGACTCTGATTTATTGGGTTATACTGAAGATGTGAATTTTCTGAATTATGGGCAGAGGCAGCAATACAATCAACAGGATCCAGTTAGACAGGCACAACAACCAGCTCCATACAACACTGCCAGACAGCAGGGACAACAAGTTCCTTACCAGAGACAAGCAGCTTATAATAACCAGCAGGTAGTATTACCTACACAGCAAGCTAATGATATAGCTGACATTAAGAGTATGGTGCAGTCCATGGTGGGAGTACACAAGAAGTTGCAAGATCAAGTTGCAGCTCATGACACTGCCATTAAGGGGATAGAGACGCAGTTGGGACAACTAGTCATTGCTCTGAACAATAGACCTCAGGGTACCTTGCCAGGAGACACAGTGGTAAATCCTAAGGATCCAAATCCTTATCAATTGATGGCAGTCACTTTGAGGAATGGCAGAGACTTGGACAAGAAGCAAAAATTAGCTAAAGGAGCACTACCTACCATGCCAAACATTGAGCCTGCTGAGAAACTGGCTGGCAATGATCATGCTGAGAAAGAGATCACTCTAAAACCTTTCCCTGGTACTGAGAAGGTAATTGCTAAAGAACCTAATATAGAATCTGATAGGGTGGTTGAACAAGGTAAAGTGTCAAGGGAGCAGAACTCCAAGGCAAAAATACCACCACCTCCTTTTCCTCAAAGGTTGGCAAAGCAACAAAAAGGTTTGAAATTTAATAAGCCTTTTGATTTGTTGAAACAATTGAAGCTTACTATGCCTTTTATGGAAGTTATGCGAGAAGTCCCTGGATACGCTAAATTGTTAAAAGAACTTTTGTCTAAGAAGGTTGAATTTAATGAGGTAGAGATGGTCGAGTTGAATAAGGTGTGTAGTGTTGTCATCACAAAGCATGTTGCTAAAAAGAAGCAAGATCCTGGTAGTTTTACAGTCCAGTGCTCGATTGGTGATCTCACAATTGGTAAGGCCTTGTGTGATTCTGGTGCAGGCATTAATCTGATGCCGCTGGAAGTATACAATAAGTTGGGTTTGACTGGTATGAGAGAGACTTCAATGCGAATCCAGCTGGCAGATAGAAGACAAAAGCACCCAGTTGGAATAGTTGAGGATGTACTTGTGCATGTGGGTAGTTTCATGTTTCCAGTAGATTTTGTGGTTCTTGACTGCCCCGTTGATGAAGATGTTCCAATTATCTTAGGCCGTCCATTCTTGGCTACTGGTAGAGCAGTGATTGATGTTGATAAGGGAAAGATGACCTTGAAGCTGTATGATGAAGAAATAGCTGTTGACATTGGCAAAATGCTGAAGGGACATTGTGATGAGGTGAATTGTTCGTGTGTGCATACATGCGAGCCTGGATGAGCCATGGGTTGAGTTGATTGAAGTCGTGCCACGACTTTAAATAAGGCGCTTCTCGGGAGGCAACCCGTGATTGTAATTGTAAACAAGTAAAAAAAAAATCAAAAATACAAAAAAAAAAAATGAAAAAAAAGGGATTTAGATTTTAGCACATTTAATGTATTAATATTTTTTTTGGAGGTGTTTTGCAGGTTGGAAGATAATTTGAAGAATAGGGAATTGATGGTTTTTAAGGTGCAATGAAGAAAAAAAAACTCATGGCCCAGGCATAGCCTTACGATGGTATAGCCATGAGGAGTAGAAAACTTCAGCTGAGTAAAAAAAAAAGAAAAAAATTTTACAGCGTTGTAAGCCTAAAAATCGATGGGAAAAACGATGCCTCAGGTAAGATTGGGTCAAAATATTTTCTAACTCCTAAAATACCCACTATACATTGCACACAAAAGAAACAGAGCGCAGAACAAACGTTCAAAAGCCCTTCCCCTTACCCCTGCGATCCCCGACGCCCGTTCCCCCACCCCCGCCGCAGCTCCGGCGGCTCTGCTCTCGCCGGCGTCGACAGGTAAGGCCTTCTCTTTTCTCTCTCTTCGTCTCTCGTTTCTCTATCCTCTGTTCCCGTTCCCTTACCCCGTTCCCCAGTCGCTACCCCCCCCTCTCCTCATTGATTCCTTCACTCCTCTACAAGTCTAAGGTATGAGTTTCACCTACTTGTTTTTGATTTCGATGGTGCCCTAGCCTTCATATACATGTTTTTGTTCACTAGTTCAACTAGCACTTTATCTTGCTTTTGGTTTATTGGGTGCATATACAATTTAAATGTGTTGTTCATATGGTTGGAGAGTGTGGTGATACACTACTTTTGATAGGAATAGTAAGCTCCCGGAGTTGGGAGGTGGAATCACAAACAAATTGCACATATACATGTTATACATCACAGAGCACGCACGGTGTTTGACAAAATGCCCCAGTGAGTATTTTTTGTGAATTCGGCCAAGTCTGAGTAACCGAATCAACCACGGGGCATATGTTGAATACATTAGGATCAAAATTTGAAGTTTGGGGGCTCGTCAGGAGCATCTAGCCTCGTGGGATTATTTAAGGCAAGTTCTTTCAAATGACTACACTTCTATGGGATACTTGCTATGTGCAAATCGTTTGATTTTCCCATGAACGCAATTGTTTGATTTGCTGGTTGTGGCTTTTATTTTTGCCTTCGTTGTCGCTATGGCTTCAATTCTAAGTGTGGGGTGCTTGCACCCCATTTCAGCACACTAGCCGATTTAAATAAGTTTGTTTGCTTGAAAAAGAAATTGCGCGCTAGTGAGGGAAGTCTGAGTACCTCGTTTACCACCCCTGATTAGTTACCTGAGTGCATTGAGGACATTGCACAATTTTAAGTGTGGGGTGGGGTATCTTGATTTGTAGCTGTATTTTTACTGCTTTAGTTTTTTTTTTGTGTTTGTTTAGATTAGTGGCTTAATCTTTGGGTTTTCTTTTGACCACGGTTCTTTCCCGATGATGCCTTTTGTTTTGAACCGGGTACTTTTGATGATTTTTGAATAGTAGTTAGTTGTAATAACAAAGAGAAGAAAGAATAAATTGCCTAGTTGGATTCATTGTGTCGGAAGCCTGATGACACATTGTACGATGGGAAAAAACGAACCATTATGAGAGTAGAGAATGGTCTGATTCCTAGCATTAACTCAAGCGCACTTGACTAAGTTTAGGGTGTCCACTATGGAATTATTGAGCACTTTGTTTTCCCCTATGTATGTTGGTAGTGTAAACATGACCTTTGATTAGCAAAGATGAAGAGAGTGAGCTTAAGAAAAAAATTTGAGAGGTAAGTGAGCTAAAATGATTTAAAACAACCATTTGAGAGCCTATGAAAGGGTATGAAGCAAGGGGGTAGATGAAAAAGAAAAAAAAAGAAAAAAAAAATTTAGAAAGAAATTGTGCAAAGAAAGAAAAAGTAGAGATGAACAAAGGATGGGGGCAATGTTCCTATGCTCGGTTAAGGGTGAATACAAAAGCCTCGAGTATGAACACGCCAAAGGCACCCTAGTGAGGTTGAATTTCTAGGGCCCCAATCATCCAAATATTGTGAAATGTATGAATAATACCCCATTGTTGACCCTTGAGGCTTGAGATGGAAGTTGTAATTTGAGCGTGTGATTATGAGTAAAAATATGTTGAATTGAGCGAACTCTCTATACACTTGCCGCTTAGGTCCGCTGTTTCATTATTGAAATTGTAGGGGGGAACGATCACACACACAATGTGGACCCTTGAATGTATGGTTCTTGCGCAAGAGTTAAGCTAGTGCATCAATCTTGTTCTCAAATGTGCTTGATGGTTTGTGATCTTTATATTGCTGAGGGCTTTAGCATTTTGAGTTAGACTAAGGTATGTGAAAGAAGAACTCTTGTGTATTGAGCATGAATGAAGCCTGGTGTGTGGTAATATCGTTTGGAGTCTTGTATTAGTGGTTGATTTGTCCAAGTCGGTTGTGAGTTAGATTGCTCGAGGACGAGCAAAATCTTAAGTGTGGGGTGGTGATGTTAGGCTAAAAATGCATATATTTTGGTATTACTTACATCATATTTTGGTGCTTTGTGGATTATTTTAGCGTGAGCAATAGTATTTTGTGCTTATATTGGGTGTTTGAATGTGTAGGAATCAAGTAACATGAAAAAGTGTTAAAATTTGATGATTTGGAGCAAAATGGAGTTAATTTACAGCGTTGTAAGGTGCCAAGGCCGTGGATTAGCCATGAAAGGAATTTGAAGACGAAATGTCACGGCCCAGCCATCGTAAAGCCATGATTCAGCCATGAAGTTTAAAGCAGAATTTCGCAAGTGCATGGCCCAGGTATCGTAAGGCCATGATCCAGCCATGAGGCAAATTTTCTGGCAAAAGTGGCGAAGGGCAAACTTGTCCACGAGTTTCACACGAGGTATAAAAGGTTTTCTAACCTATTTTCAGCCCCCATCTTGACTTGAGAGAGCAAGACCACCATTGTGGAAGCACTTTGGACTCTTGGAGGCAAGGAACACACAAGGAGGCGTGGGATTAAAGACTTGAAGATTAAGAGTGCTTTCTTCCATTAATTCTTCTCCTTTGTAGTTTATTCATTCATGATTATTCTTGATTTGTTTTTTATGACCATGAGTGGCTAAATTACCCATTCTAGGGTTGATTGAACCACTCCAATACTATGTGAATTGATTAATTGATTTTGATGAATGAAACTTGATTATTCTTCCTATCTAAGTATTTACGTTTTGTTTGCTAATTGATTGGAAGGGCCCCCAATTGATTGCTCCCTTTATCCTTGTGCGTTTAGGAATAAATTCACGAGTTAGGGTTAAATGCTTAGCAATATTTCAACCTAAAACCAAGGAATTACTTAGGTTGTCAATAGGGTGAGTTGTGACCACCGAGCCCGATTGTGAACCATACTTGTAGTTCTAATCATCTTCATTAATTAATTGGAAGATTAGTTAGTGAAAGTCATAGCTAGTGCACGGGAGTGGTTAGTTGTGAATTTGGAGCAAGTGTTCAATAGGAAGAACCAAGTTGAATTCGTTGATTCATTAATCAATCACATAGGTAGGAGTCGGTGTAAATCAATTCTAGGCTTTTAATATCCTTGCTTGATTACCTTTTATTATTTTGCTATTTACCTTATTGTTATTTAGTTTCTATTTTAAAACCATCATTAAAATATAAACTCTTGAAGTTGGTTGATTAGATAAATTAGTTAGATTAACGACTGAATTACGAGTGTTCTCTGTGGGATTCGACCTCGGGGCTTTAAATACCGAGCTATATTTGCCGCGACCGCTTAGTCCATTTTATAGGGCGTAGTTGGGCGTGATCACTGCTCTTAGTGATGATAACAATGGAACACCACGCAAGCTTGCCCCAGTTGGGTATAACGAACATATTGCTACTTTAGAGCAAAGAATTAAAGAACTTGAAGAGATACTGACAATGACCAGTTTACCCATTGTTAACTCCGCCCATTCAGGAGAGCCTGTCGATCCAAGTGGGTCAGCCCGCCCTAACGGAAAGGACCCTATACACCCAATTGATCCACCCGTTGTTTATCAAACAGTACCACCAGCCACATACCAAACAGCACCACCTGCTGCTTACCAGACAGCACCACCCGCTATCTACCAAACAGCACCAACTACTACTTACCAAGCAACCCTACCCACCAGTTATCAAGCACCACCTCCTGCACATCCTACTTACCTAAACACAAACTTGCCTCGTACCAACGCCACATATCTGCAGCCATACAATTCCATGTTCACGGCTGAAACCAAACAACTCACTTCGCCAGTCAAAGACCATGAAAACTATGATGGGCGGAGGATGAAGCCAATGATGATGGGATAAAAGAGAAAGTTCGTAAGCTGTAGGAAGCCTTTGAGAAGTTTGAGTTAGGCAAAACAACTAAAGGTTTAGCTTATGAAGACTTATGCATCTATCGTACTTTGAAATTGCCGGACAGATACAAGATACCAAAGTTCGACATGTTCAATGGCACTAGAGACCCTATGGCGCATTTGAGAATATATTGTGACAAGTTGATTGGAGCAGGGGAAGATGAGAAAGTACGAGTGAAGCTGTTCAGTCGAAGCTTGACTGGAGAGGCCTTAAGTTGGTTCTCTAAGCAGAAACCAGGCATATGGCTCGGTTGGGAAGATATGGCAGCAGACTTTGTAGAAAGATTTGGGTACAATACCGAAATGGTACCAGATCGTTTCTACCTGGAAACGTTGAAAAAAAAACCCACAGAGACGTTTAGAGAATATGCTATGAGGTGGAGAGCAGAAGCTGCCAAGGTGCAACCCGCTATGGATGAAAGGGAAATAGTGAGCATATTCATCCGCATTCAAGAGGACGTCTATTATGATAAGCTGTTGCATATGAAAAATCAAAAGTTTGCTGATGTAGTATTGATGGGAGATGACGTAGAAGAAGGGCTGAAAAGTGGAAAGATTATCAGCCTAGCTGCACTGCAGGCTACTAATAAGACTCTCCAGTCAGGAAATGTGAGTCTCTCCAAAAAGAAGAAAGATGAAGTCTCTTTTACTGCAACCATTCAACACCTTGCTTTCAACCACTATTATCAAACACCGCCACCATTCTATCCATACCATCACATACCACATGAATATCCTGTTTACAACACTCAGCCCACTCGGCCTGTATTCTACACCCTAGCACCAAGCCGTCCACCATACCAGCAAAATACTCAACCCAACTACCGAAATGCACCACCGTACCCACCTAGGCCCCGCCCTGATACAAACCAAATACCCAAAAGAAACTACACTCCATTAGCTGAATCCCGCACCCAATTGTTCGAGAGATTGAAAGGTGTCGGGCTTATCGTCCCAATACCTCAAAAGATGCCAGACAACCCTTCGCCTAACTTTGATTACAGTAAAAGGTGGGCATATCACTCAGGTGCATCAGCGCATGAGACGGAGAAATGTTTTGCATTAAGAGAAAAGATTCAGGACCTAATCGATGAAAAGGTCATTCATCTGAAGGCACAAAATGTGCGCAATAACCCAATGCCTAATCATGGGGATGAGAAGGTGAATATGATCGACTTTAGCAAAGAATGCAATCTGGAAGGCACGATTATAAAAGCAGAAGCAGTGTTTGATGAATACAAGTTTGGCCTGGGGTACATCTTGGTTTGCAAAGGAAAAAGTACTACAAAAGATACAAGAGGCTATCATTCACTAGAGCAGTTTGTTCCAACTCTGAAACAAGCATCCATCTTTTCAAGCTACATGAAAACTCTCGAGGGAGAAGGACTTGCCAAAGATACTCATGATGTAGAAGCTGAGCTGACCGGTCTAAAAGAGCTATTCATGGAAGAATATGATGCAGTTCCAGAAAAGTATACTAAGGTCCTGAACATCCAGAAAGATGACACTGAAATTATGCCGAACAACTGAACCTGCAGCATATCTGAGCATGTCGAGAACTTTAATGGAGCTGGGGCATTAGTTGTTTTCTTAAATAAAACACGACTCCGAGTCGTTAGCTTTTGTTTTCTTTATTTTTCAACTTTGTTGCATCATTGTTTCCTTTCGAAGACTATTTCTCAAGTCCAATTATAAAAGCATTTCCTATTTTTCATTTTTGAGTATGTATCATTCACTTTCTGCAAAATCATTTTAATTCTGTTGAATCTGCGACTGCGATGTGAGAGAGCAGTCCAAAATGAAAAGTACAGTCCAGGCTATGATGATTCGATAAAGGACATTTAAGGAACTTTATGGAGATCTTATATGATAAGACCCAAATCGAGCAACCATCTAATAACATCATCCAAGGCCAAGGAAGAGCTTATGCATTGGAACGCCATGGAACGAGGAGCCTTAGAGACACATTTCAAGACGTTTCAAGCATGCAGGGAAGCAGGCGGACCGCCTAATGAAAAGTGGCGGACCGCCCACTTCATGATCACTCTCTGGATTTTTATCCAGGCGGACCGCCTACTCTAAGTGGGCTGAGCGCCTACTCCTAGAAGGCTGGGCGCCTAGTGCTGTGAAGAGCTGCGGGATTTTCTAGTTTTTAGCCTATGTAATTTCTATTATGCCCCTACGTGGCTTATGACTTTAGAATCTACTTAAGGGTACTTTAGGCCTTTCATTATGTCTTAAATGAGGCCTATAAATACTCCATAGCTTAGCATTATTCCTAAGTTAGCTATTATGATGAATGATTGAATGTCAATGACAATGTTCAAGAGTGGATTCTCTTTGAATGAAAACCTTTTGAGACGGTTTGAGTTTGCTAGTGGATTCTAGTTGAACCCCAAACCACCCCCCGACCATTCTACTTGCGAGTCCGTTGTCGTCTCGAGGGTAGTTGCATAGTGTAGGTCCTCCTTGATACCGATACGAGGGTATTATGGAACGAGTTCTCCATAGTTACTTCGTAGGGAGTTCGAGTAGTGTCTCGCTCTTTATCTTTATTTCCGCGTTTCGTTTTTGATTCTTATCATCTTGGTATCAGAGCAAGGCTCGGGTCTCGTTTCTACGAACCCCCGACCCTTGATTCTTCGTGCCTTAGGTTGATTCTATCTTTAGTTTCTTGTTCTTGTTGAAGAAAGGAGAAAACAACAAAAAAATTGAAAAATTGAAAAATACCAAAAATTGGTTCTATCTTGTGTTTTGGATTGATTAGTGTTGTGATTGATATTGTGGTTTGTTCCTTATTGGAAACTCGTTATTTTGGTATCCAATACACATGATTTGGAGTTGTATTCCATGATTTGAGATTTGAAACCCTTTGAAGAATTTGAAAATTTGAAACCCTAGCTATGAACATGATGAACATGGTAGATTGTTGGATTTTGATTGGGGTTTGATAAAATTGATTGGGGTTTGATCTCTGTGATTGAAACAATATTTGGGTACCTTCGGATTGCTAAAACAACATGTGATTAGTTGGATTTTTGGGTGCCAAAGGCAAGAAAAACGAGTTTGAACAGTGCTGGAAGTTGCACTAGGCGGGGCGCCTAGTAGAAGGGGCGGACCGCCTGATTTTTGCTCACTCTCTGGACTTTGCAGAGGCGGACCGCCTGATTTAGTAGGCTGACCGCCTACTTCAAGTAGGCTGACCGCCTACTCCCCTCTGCAGAGGACCAGGCGGACCACCTACTCAAAACAGGTGGGGCGCCTACTTCCTACAAGTTGGGAATTGGGTAGTTTCTTCTAGGTTTTCGTGTTTTGTTGATTGCATTGCTTCCGGTTAGTGCTATTAGAGTATAATCCTACTCGATTAGTGCTAATTACTTTGAGCTATTAGGATCATCGTGCCTTAGAAAGGATACTAGAATTCTAAGAAGATCCGTAGTATCTTTTGATTCAAGTCCTCACTTAAAGTGCTTATCGTTCCAATCGAGTCCCATTAACTCCACTCACCCCGGAGCGCATTGGACTTGATAAGTTGAGTGATTGAGACGTGGTTCGTTGATCAACTACTTGAAGCTTTTAGACTCAAACTTGTGTGAAATATCCATCCCCCACTAAACACGAGCGAACCGAGTGAAACACTTGTGAGGGAGTGGGTGAGGTATTTTGCTAACGTTGCTGCCTTTTTGTAGGTACGATGGCCGACGAAGGACAAGATTTCATAAAGGAGGCCTTGGCTAACCTTCTTGCCAAGATGGACCTCATGAGTCAAAGGATTGAGTCTCTTGAAAAGGGTGCCTCAAGTGCCCTAGTTGAGCAAGGGACTTCCAACGTCCAATCCGAGAAAGGGACCCCGAGTGTCCTAATTGAGAAAGGGGCCCCGAGTGCCCAAGTTGACGGTGTTGAGGGCACAAGTAGTCCAACCTTTACCCCGGAACAAGTTGTTGAGTTGCTCAATCGCCAACAACTGGTAAGGGAGGATCGTGATCGACTTGACCAATTGTTGGGCAATACCCAACGTGTGATTATTCCAAACCTTATGGGCAATCCCCAAAGGAATGTTCCACTTCCCGGACCAATTCAGAATGTTCAACCCCTTGAGCAAGTTGCACAAGCTCAAGAAGGGGAGGAGGATGATTATGGTGATGGTGGGTATGATGCTCGCTTTCCATTTAGGGGTCGGAATGTGGATCGGGGTAGAGGCCGAGGTCGAGGGCCACCCATGGGGTATGTTGGAGGGAATGTGAGGAGAGATTATGGAGGTTATGGAGATCACTATGGGGGCCAACCGGAGCCTGTCCAAGGGGGTCGTGACAACAACTACAACCTAAATAGTGTGAAGCTCACTATTCCGTCTTTCAAAGGAAGTAGTGACCCGTTGGAGTACATTGATTGGAAATTGACTATGGAGCGAATATTTGAAACCAATGATATGCCCGAGGTGAAGAAAACCAAGTATGCAATATCTTCCTTCGAATCCTTTGCTTCTACTTGGTGGGAGTCGGTGAAGAGGAATAGTAGGAGGACGGGAATGCCTATCAATCTTACTTGGGAAGAGATGATCTGTGTGATGGATTAGAAGTACTTGACTAATCAATACCGGGTTGAGCAACAAAAGCGTCTTTATGAGTTGAAGCAAGGTTCCAAATCGGTTGGGGAATATTTCAATGAATTTGAGCAAACCCCGAATGAACCTTGACTTAGATGATGAAGACCATGAGACGGCCATGATCCGTTTCAAAGGGGGCTTGAACCGAGACATAGCTTCACAATTGAAGTTCCACAAGTATGATGATCTCTACAAGCTATGTGAAGATGCGGTTGAAGCCGAGAAATGGCTCAAAGAGGAGAAATCCCTTCGCTACAAGAGTAGCACTCCTACTCCAACAAGCAATACAAAGGATTGGAAGCCTCCTACCACAAATTCAAGGTTCCCAAGTGCAAGTGGAACGAGTGGTGCCAATGCAAGCAAGGATATAAAGAAGCCGTTTGAGAAGCACACACCTAATGTGGGAGGTAACTCTAAAACTCAATTGCATGCTCCTACTTCTACTTCCATACAATGCCACAAGTGCAAATGCTATGGTCACTTTGCTAGGGATTGTCCTACGAAGAGGACCATGATTGTTGTTGGTGAAAATGCATATGAGAAAGTGAGTGATTCGGAAGAAGAGGGAGTAGAGGGAGATGAGGAAGTAGAGGAGGATGTGGTGGAAGACACGGTGGAGGATGAGGAGCCTCGTACTTTCTTAGTAGTGAGGAGGAGCCTAGGAGCTATGATTGTAGACGATAGTGCAACCTTGCAACGGGAAAATCTTTTCCATGCTAGGTGCCGGGTCAAAGATGTTGTTTGCTCTATGATAATTGATTCCGGGAGTTGTGCAAATGTAGTGAGTCAATCACTTGTGACCCAATTGAAGTTGACTACCTTGAAGCATCCCAAACAATACCGGCTACAATGGCTTAGCGAATATGGGGAGCTTAAAGTGGTAGAGCAAGTGATGATTCGATTCAAAATGGGGAGTTATGTAGATGAGCATTTGTTTGACGTTGTGCCCATGCAAGCGTGCCACCTACTCTTAGGGAGGCCTTGGCAATTCGATAGGCAAGTGGCGCATGACGGTCGTGTCAATACTTACACGGTCAAACATGAAGGGAAGAGATTTGTGCTTAAACCTCTCACTCCTAAGCAAGTGAGTGAGGACTACAAGAAAATGAAGGAGTTGAGGGAAGAGGCTAAAGCCAAATCACCCATTGTACTTGAGCCCGAGGCAAACAATTTTATTGTTTTGCCATTATATGATGAAAATGAGAGTCACTCCACATCAAATGAGAGAGAAAAGATAGAGAGAAGTGAGGGAGTGACCGGTGACAATCCAAGAGAGGAAAAAGGAGAGGATTTGAGGAGTGATGTGAGTGGATTGTCACCACAAACTACACTTGACCATGAGGTAAAATG
>JBBBVM010000654.1:0-129386 GCA_037355625.1 Petunia x hybrida | reverse complement strand
TTATAGAGACACGTTGGAATCAGTGCCAGAAATATACGAATTTACTTGAGTGGATCATTAGGCCTATTACCCAACATTTTTCTCTTTAAGTTATATATATGCACCTTCAGCTCTAAACAATTCTTACATTATAATGTCATCTTTACTGGCGGATTCAGGATTTGAACCTTATGGGTTCTAAATTTTCGGATAACAATCACAAGTACAAGTGACTGGATTCTCGACTTAATTTTTGTACATATTTAATAGTAATTTTTTAAATAAAAATACACTGTCTACGCTAAACTTACTGGGTTCCACCGAACCCGTACTGTCTTTACCCATTTTAACAAGCAACCTTCCTGATTTTCAAGATTAGGAATTCCACTTTTTAAAGAGGCAATACCTATAAATATTAGTATTAGGATAGAGTCGAAAAAACTTTACAATAACCGTGTATATAACTTAAACTCTTACCCAAATGTATACTCTCCCATTGTCAATACGATATAGCGGGTCAATGGGAATTGCAAGAGGCTACTCCCTCTGTCCCAATTTATGTGTCACACTTTCCTTTTTGATCTGTCCCAAAAAGAATGTCACATTTCCTTATTTGTCAATTATTTAATGCACTATCTCTATTTTACCCCTATTGGGCCCTACTTACTTTAAAAGCTACCAACAACTTTTTGATTTCTCCAATCTTCTCTCTCTTACTTTTTCAAGGGTAAATTTGAACATTTACAAAGTCAACTTCTATTTCTTAAACTCCGTGCCAAGTCAAACACCGCCACATAAATTGGGACGGAGGTAGTACTATATATGGCGGCTATTGAGATTTAGTAATTGGTTTAGTTTTCAATCTGTTTAGCAATTATTGCATTTCAATTATTGCATTGATAGAATGTAGCTAGAACGGTTCATGTTTTGTCTTATAAAGGAGTAATGTACAGAACCTGTCAACCATTATATAAAGCACGATACTTGAAAGAAAAAATGCAAAGAACTAGCTTCTCTTTGCTTCATTCTTCATACACCTTTCAAGAAAGTTGTTTCATTTGAAACAAATGGTGCCAAGTTCTATAACGATTGCCTTCCTTATATTAATCTACTTCATCAACAATATTTCTGCTAATTCAAGGAACATCTCTACTGACGAATCTGTATTGTTAGCCTTTAAATCACAAATAACCAATGATCCTAATGAAATTTTGTCCAAAAACTGGACACACGGGACTAGTGTTTGCAGTTGGATTGGTGTTTCCTGTAGCACTAGGCATCAAAGAGTTGTTGCACTAAGCCTCAAGAGCCTAAGATTAAGAGGGTCCATTCCAAAACAAATAGGGAACCTCTCTTTCCTTAGTTTCTTGGAAATAGGCAACAACAGTTTCATTGGTGAAATCCCCTATGAAGTTGGGCTTTTAAGGAGACTTAAGCACTTGTCTTTGCAAATGAATAATCTCACTGGTGAAATTCCAGAAAGTATTGGATTTCTCACAAAGCTTGAAATACTCGATCTTTCTGAAAATGATCTAACTGGATATGTTCCATTGTCCATTTTCAATGTCTCCTCTTTAAAGACAATTGCTTTGGCTTTGAATGATTTAAGTGGGACTTTGCCAAATGACATTTGCAATAATCTCCCACTGTTGCAAAATTTATTAATTGACAATAATGGCTTAGTGGGTGAACTTCCGAGTGGTTTAGATAAATGCACCCAACTTGAAGGCCTATCCTTGTCTTATAACAGATTCACAGGTAACTTTGTTCTCATTTCTTCTTCTCAGCTTCTTTGAATTTATCCTCTCCTTTTTTCTCTGATATTGTATTTTAACTTATAGGAAATTTACCTAGAGACATGTGGAACATGTCAAAGGTTGAAGATATATTTCTTGGATGGAATGACTTGACAGGTATGTAAATTGGAGCATTTGTTCTTTTTCTTTTTCATTTTCCACCCGGTGTTCTATACCAGCATTGGAGCTCAATCAATAGGCACGATTTTTTCATTCCCAGAGATTGAACCTGAGACCTCTAGTTAAGGGTGGAGTAATTGCATCCATCCCTCCCCATCCCTCAGTGGTGGAGCGTTTGTCCTTGGAAATTTATAGATTTGACTTCTCTTCAGTTCAACGCTTATGGGATATTGATAAGAATCAAAACGCGGAGAAACAATAAAGATAGGAGAGCGAGACACTTCTCGAACTCCCTTCGAAGTAACCACAGGGAACTTGTCCCGAGATACCCTCGAATCGGCGTCAAGAAGGACCTACACTATGCAACTACCCTCGAGTCAACAAAGAACTCGCAAGTAGAATGATCGGGGGGGGGGGGGGGGGTTTGGGGTTCAACTAGAATCCACTAGTAAACTCAAACCAACTCAAAGGGTTTTCATTCAAAGAGAATCCACTCTTGAACATTGTTTATCAATCATTCATCATCAAAAACTAGCTAAGGAATAATGCTAAGCTATAGAGTATTTATAGGCCTCATTTAAGACATAATGAAAGGCCTAAAGTACCCTTAAGTACATTATAAAGTCATAAGCCACGTAGGGGCATAATAGAAATTACATAGGCTAAAAACTAGAAAATCCCGCAGCTCTTCACAGCACTAGGCGCCCCGCCTGTTTATACTAGGCGGTCCGCCTACTCTTCATTAGGCCCTCCGCCTCTGCACTAGGCGGACTGAGATCCAGAGAGTGCTCAATAAGTGGGCGGTCCGCCCCTTTGACTAGGCGGTCCGCCCCTCCTTGGCCAGCCTTGAAACGCTCCGAAATTGATCCCGAATGCTCCTCGTTCCATGGCGTTCCAATGCATAAGCTCTTCCTTGGCCTTGGATGGTGTTTTTAGATGGTTGCTCGATTTGGGTCTTATCATCCTCCCCTTCTTGAGAAGATTTCGTCCTCGAAATCAAGGCTTGGTCTCTCATGGCTCTATCAACTCCTCGGGGTGGCCAAGAATCTCCTCCTTTGTCCTTCTTGATCGTCACTTTGACATAGGCTTCTTCCAAGATCTCCTCCGCCTTAGCATGGAGCTTAGAACCTACAAGCAACGACAAGTAAAAACAAGCAAACGTCCTACTTTGGAAGTAGGTTAGTGCAAGAAGTGTGGAAAACACACTCTTGTGATATAACCAAGCATCAATAACAATCATGAATATCAGGTCTCCAAAGAGAACCATAAGCACTTGGTTAAAGATCAACATGCACTCAACAAGATAATGAGCCAATAGGTCATGTGGGCATGAAAAATGCAAGATCAAGCTATCAAAACCCTCTTGAACCTTAAGCTCAAAATCAACATACCAATCAATCCTCAAGGTGTGACCAACATGTGGAGTGGAGTGAGTCAAATAACTCAACCTACAAGTAGGATCAAGTACTCCACTCCCCTTCTTTAGAGCATACTTACTCACACCAAGAGATTCCTCGTCCCCTCCAATTTTATAACCTAAGCAATCCTTCTCAAAAGACAAGCTCTCAAGGAAGGTATTGATGATGGACTCTTCTTCATCATAACCCCAACAAACAATAGTAGGGTCACTCAAAGAACCATCTACCTCATCCAAATTCTCAAACAATGGATTGCCTAAGGAATCAAACCCTTCACACCATGGAGGTTCCATTTGACTTCTCACCCTAGTTCGATACAAGTCATTACCACTAATGAGGATGCCTTCAAACAATGGATTAGTATAAGCATGCATCTCAATATCATGATTAAGCATAGACAAGTTATCAAGACTAGGTTCACTTGAGGAGTCATCATAGACAACCTTGTCCAATTCATGCAATTTGGACTCCTCAAGGACAAGACCATCCTCACCACAACACATTGGTCCACCAAATAGAAGCATATCAATTAGGGAATGGTCAACTACCTCATCTTCCCCTATGTCAAAGGTTGGTGGTGTATCATAGCAAAGGTCACAATCATGGTCAACTATCAAATCTACACTAGGGAGGGGTTCAATGAACAAGGAGCTCACATCATGATGTGGCATAGCATCCCTTCCAACTAGTGTTTCACAAGCACATACAAGTTGACAACTAGACTCTCCACTAGTGGTATACTCACTAGATGCATCAAAACCACCAACTAGTGTTGAGTCATCACAAGACAAGTAGCTAGTAGGTTCATGAAAAGGTGAAGCAATACTTACATTTGTAGTACTTTCTTGATCACTCACAAGGTTTGGAGTGTCATATGCAACTCCTCCTTCATGAAGCTCACATTGAGGCTCCAATTGCTTGTCTTCAAGTGTACCTACACAAGAACTTTCACAAGAAAAAGTAGAAGATAAAGAAGGGTTAGGACAATGGGTGCTCTCACTCTCAATTTTTCCTTCCTCACCTCTCATCTCTCTCAATTTTACCTCATGGTCAAGTGTAGTTTGTGGTGACAATCCTCTCACATCACTCCTCAAAGCCTCTCCTTTTTCCTCTCTTGGATTGTCACCGGTCACTACCTCACTTCTCTCTATCTTTTCTCTCTCATTTGAAGTGGAGTGACTCTCATTTTCATCATGCAATGGCAAAACAATAAGATTGTTTGCCTCGGGCTCAAGTACAATGGGTGACTTTGCTTTAGCCGCTTCCCTCAACTCCTTCATTCGTTTGTAGTCTTCCCTCACTTGCCTTGGAGTCAAAGGTCTAAGCACATACTTTCTCCCATCTTGCTTGACCGTGTAGGAGTTGGTCCGGCCATCATGCACTACACACCTATCATGTTGCCATGGCCTCCCAAACAACAAGTGGCATGCTTGTATCGGGACCACATCAAACATGATCTTGTCCTTATAGCTCCCAATGCTAAATTCAATCAACGCTTGTTTCACCACTTTAAGTTCACCACACTCGCTAAGCCAATGTAACCGATATGGTTTTGGATGCTTTAGAGTAGGTAACTTCAATTGGGAAATCAAGGTTTGGCTCACGATGTTGGTACAACTCCCCGAATCAACAACCGTTGAACATACTTGGCCCATCACCCGGCACCTAGCATGAAAGAGGTTTTCCCTTTGTTCATTTTCCACCTCCTCTTCCATAGAAATGGTACTCAAGCTCCTCCTAACCACCAAGAACATTTGAGGACCATCATCCTCCTCTACGGCCTCCTCACATTCAACTTCCTCATCCTCCTCTACTTCCTCCTTTTCGGACTCACTTTCTTGCTCATACACTAAATTGCCAACCACAACCATGGTTCGTTTTGTGGAGCATTCTTTAGCAATATGCCCAAAGCCCTTGCACTTATAACATTGAGTAGATGTAGAGATAGGATTACTCAAGCGAGTTTTAGAAGTACCTTCCAAGCGTGGTGTAGTGTTTTCATTAGGCTTCTTCACTTCTTTGTTGGCACTTGCACTTGGAAAGTTTGCACTTGGAGTCTTCCACTCTTTTGGCTTGCTTGTGGTAGTAGGAGTGTTGTTTTTGAACTTCTCTCCTTTTAGCCAAGTCTCGGCTTCAATTGCGGCTTCAAACATATCTTGAAGTGTGAGATAATGATGCAACCTCAATTGAGAAGCTATACCATAGCTTAAGCCATTCTTGAAACGGATCATGGCTTCTTCTTCACCTTCGGTATCCATATCCAATGCCATCCGGGTCTTTTCAAATTCATCATGGTACTCATGCACCGTTTTGACACCTTGCTTTAGATCATAGAGCTTTTTGAGTTGCTCTTGCCGATACCTTGGAGTTATGTACTTGGCATTCATAAGCCCCTTCAACTCATCCCAAGTCACATTCAAATGCAAATTCATCCTTCTCCTAGACCTCTTCATGGACTCCCACCAAGTAGACGCATAGGCCTCAAAGGTAGAAATAGCATAGGTTCCCTTTCTCTCCTCGGTCATTTCATTGGTATCAAACACCCTCTCCATTTGGAGTACCCATTCCATGTATGCCTCCAGATCACAAGTTCCCTTGAAGGGTGGAAGATTGAGCTTGACACTATTGAGGTTGTTGTTGTTGTCACGTATCCCATAGTTAGGCTCCGGTTGGCTCCATAGTGGTCATCATGTGCAACATACTCCCTCCTAGCATTCCCTCTAGCATAGCCCATGGGTGGCCCTCGACCTCGGCCTCTACCCCTATCCACATTTCGTCCCCAATTCATTGGCCTCCTAGGTTGATAATGAGCATCATACCCATAGGCCTCATCACCATACTCGGCTTCCTCCTCTTCTTGAACTTCATCAATTTTTTCAAGAGGTGGGACATTCCGCACGGGTCTTCGAAGTGGTGCATTTCCTTGGGGATTGCCCAAGTTGAGGGGATTGCCCTCTTGTCGGGGATTGCCCAGCCCACGCTCTTGTAGAGCTTCAACTTTGCTTTGTTCATACTTCTTGGTTAGCTCAACAAAGTGTCCGGGGGTCATAGTAGTGCTATGACTTGTGCCCTCTCCGGATTCAATTTGGACACTCGGGGTCCTCCTCTCACCGGTCTCAACTTGATTCCTCTCGACGGTTTCAAGTCTCAATGATATGTCCTCCAACTTAGCCATAATGGTGGCCATGAAGTTCTTCATAGGGTCATCTCCATCATTTGCCATCGTACCTACAAAAAGCAACAAACGTTAGTAAAACACCTCGCTCACTCCCTCACAAGTGTTTCACTCGGCTCACTCGTGTTTAGGGGAGGTGGATATTTCACACAAGTTTGAGTTTAAAAGCTTCAAGTAGTTGATCAATGAACCACAACTCAATCACTCAACTTCTCAAGTCCAATGCACTCCGGGGTGAGTGGAGTTAATGGGACTCGATTGGAACGCTAAGCACTTTAAGTGAGGACTTGAATCAAACGATACTACGAATCTTCTTTGAATTCTAGTCTCCTTTCTAGGCACGATGATCCTAATAGCTCAAAGTAATTAGTACTAATCGAGTAGGATTTTACTCTAATAGCACTAACCGGAAGCAATGCAATCAACGAAACAAGAAATCCTAGAAGAATCTACCCAATTCCTAACTTGTAGGAAGTAGGCGCCCCACCTGTTTTGAGTAGGTGGTCCGCCTGGCTCCCTGTAGAGGGGAGTAGGCGGTCAGCCTACTAAATCAGGCGCCCCACCTCTGTAAAATCCAGAGAGTGAACAAAAAACAGGCGGTCCGCCCCGCCTAGTGCAACTTCCAGCACTGTTCAAACTCGTTTTTCTTGGCTTTGGCACCCAAAAATCCAACAAATCACACGTTGTTTAAGCAATCCGAAGGTACCCAAACGCTGTTTCAAGCACAGAGATCAAACCCCAATCAATTTACAACCCAAACAATTAATCAAATCAAGATTCAAGTCAAGAACTTCAAGAACACAAGGGTTTATCAAAAGGGTTTCAACAAGGATTGTGATTCATCAAATTTGGTGTTATACATGTTCAAATCCCACAAAATTGGTACCGAATCGTTTGTTTTTCAATGAAGTTCAATCCTCAATATCAAGTTTCCAATCAAACATCAATCCAACCCAAGAATCAAGCCCAAATTATCAAGAACAAGGTTTATCAAGGGTTTAAGGAATTTTGGGGTTTCAATTTTTCAAACTTCACCAATCCAAGTAAATTTGGTACCTAAGCAACGGGAATTCAATCACGATCAAGAATCCATAACACCCATATCATAAATCATCCAAACCAACAAGATACACCAAATTTTTGGATTTTTCAATTTTTCAATTTTTTTGTAATTTTCTTCTTACAATAACAAGAACAAGGAAACTAAAAATAGAATCAACCTAAGGCACGAAGAATCAAGGGTCGGGGGTTTGTAGAAACAAAAGCCGAGCCTTGCTCTGATACCAAGATGATAAGAATCAAAACGCGGAAACAATAAAGATAGGAGAGCGAGACACTTCTCGAACTCCCTTCGAAGTAACCACGGGGAACTTGTCCCGAGATACCCTCGAATCGGCGTCAAGAAGGACCTACACTATGCAACTACCCTCGAGTCAACAAAGAACTCGCAAGTAGAATGATCGGGGGGTTTGGGGTTCAACTAGAATCCACTAGTAAACTCAAACCAACTCAAAGGGTTTTCATTCAAAGAGAATCCACTCTTGAATATTGTTTATCAATCATTCATCATCAAAAACTAGCTAAGGAATAATGCTAAGCTATGGAGTATTTATAGGCCTCATTTAAGACATAATGAAAGGCCTAAAGTACCCTTAAGTAGATTCTAAAGTCATAAGCCACGTAGGGGCATAATAGAAATTACATAGGCTAAAAACTAGAAAATCCCGCAGCTCTTCACAGCACTAGGCGCCCCGCCTGTTTATACTAGGCGGTCCGCCTACTCTTCATTAGGCCCTCCGCCTCTGCACTAGGCGGACTGAGATCCAGAGAGTGCTCAATAAGTGGGCGGTCTGCCCCTTTGACTAGGCGGTCCGCCCCTCCTTGGCCAGCCTTGAAACGCTCCGAAATTGATCCCGAATGCTCCTCGTTCCATGGCGTTCCAATGCATAAGCTCTTCCTTGGCCTTGGATGGTGTTTTTAGATGGTTGCTCGATTTGGGTATTATCAGATATTTTACCTTGAATCTTTATATTCAATAGGTATACATGCACTAATAATCGTTCCATTCATGAAATTTAACTTTATATATTACGGAGTACTGATGCCAAATTAAATTTTCTTTGTCTCGTTTAGCAACACCAATCGGAATCCCATACCTAGAAGCAGTGGCGGAGCCACATTGAAGGAAGGGTGGTCAGGCGACCACCCTTCGTCGAAAAATTATACAGCAGAGATAGGTTAAATTTAACTATTTGTGGCTAAATATGACGTTTTTGAACACCTTTGACGCAACTGATAGTGTTCACCTAGTGATGCAGGGTGTTCAAAATTAGCTAAACAACCCAGGATCAAGTCCAATCTTATATATTTTTGAAAAGGATCTTTTTTTTTGAAACTTGAACACCCTTGAAGAAATTTCTGGCTACGCCACTGCCTAGAAGCCAACCATCAATAGACATTCCTAGAGTATATGTCTAAAAAAGTAATTTGGAGTGTTAAATATTTATGGTTCCTTCAATAATATTGAAACAGACATGGTCAATTATACTTGCATGCCTGTACATTTTCTAGTAACAACTAAAGATTAAGTTTTTGGGGTATATAAATTTGGTCTGTTTTTCTTACACAAGATATGGATTTGGCTCTTATGTCTGAAGTGTCTAAGTACTCCAAAACTGATAAAATTACAGGAAACATACCAAGCATTCAGAATTTGCCAGCAATTCAAAGACTAAGTCTTCGATCAAACAATTTGGTGGGTTCTCTTCCGCCTTCAATGGGGAAGTTATCGACTTTGGTGATGATAGATGTTGGTGTCAATAGTCTTCATGGCAACATCCCTGCAGAATTTGGAAATCTTGTTAATCTGAAAGAAATATATCTTGGTTCAAACATGATATCAGGTCAAATTCCTAGCTCTTTCTACAACATTTCTGGACTAGAAATTATTGCACTTACAAATAATAAGCTTTTTGGAACTCTACCTTCTAGCATTGCTCACAGCTTTCCAAATCTTAATGGCCTTTATCTTGGGATGAACCAGTTTAGTGGGACAATTCCTAGTTCCATTTCAAATATCTCCAAGCTCATTGACCTTGATCTTGGCCGCAATTCTCTTAGTGGGAATGTACCGATGAATCTTGGAAATTTACAGCAACTTGAAGTGATCAACTTGCAACTAAATCAATTTACGGGGGACTTAAGTTTCCTTACCTCCCTGTCGAACTGCAAGCTCTTGAAGATTGTACAACTAGGAACTAATGCATTTAGTGGAAATTTTCCTACGTCCTTAGCCTTCAGTAATTGGTCTGATTCTCTTGATAGATTCACCATCCCTGAAAATGCTATCACAGGTGAAATCCCTGTTGAAATAAGTAACTTGAGTAACCTGGTGTGGCTAAGCATTGGAGGTAATGATTTAACAGGTTCAATTCCTCAAGAAATGGGGAACATGAGGAAATTACAGAAGTTGACTGTTTCTACAAATAGAATAAATGGTACCATGCCAGAAAGCCTATGCAATTTGGAGGACTTATTTCTACTTGACTTGAGTGAAAATCAGCTCTCTGGGAAAATACCAAGTTGTCTGGGCAATCTGCCTTCTATAAGAGAACTTTATCTAGATTCAAATGGTTTGAGTTCGAATATTCCACCAGCTTTTTGGAGTAACAGGGGTATATCAATTCTGAGTTTGTCCTTTAATTATCTCAATGGTTCTTTGCCTTTAGGAATAGGAAGTTTAAGGAGTCTAAGCTATTTAAATTTATCAAGAAATCAATTCTCAGGACAAATTCCAAGCACAATGGGACAACTACAGAATTTGGCAAATCTTTCATTGTCGATGAATAATTTTGAAGGTGCTATACCTGAATCATTCGGAGACTTGGTTTCTCTTGAATACTTGGATTTATCCAGAAATGATCTTACTGGCATGATTCCCGAGTCGTTGGTGAATCTTCAACTGCTCAGCTATCTTAATGTGTCTTTCAATGCACTTACTGGTAAGATTCCATATACAGGACCTTTTGCAAATTTGACAGCTGAATCCTTCATGGGTAACCCCGAATTATGTGGACCAGCTCAATTCAATGTGGTGGAATGCAGAATCGAAAGCCCAAAAAGAAGAAACAGAAGGAGGGCTTTAACTTTTGTTCTTGTATCAGTTGCTTTAGCTTTACTAGTCACTACCATTTTCATGGTTTGGTTGTTGAAATACCGAAAAAGGAGACAACTTCCTATACCAGATTTGATTGGACAGTCCCATATGAGGATCTCTTATTATGAAATAGTTCAAGGGACAAACAACTTTGATGAATCCTACTTGATTGGGAGGGGAGGTCTTGGTTTAGTATACAGGGGAACACTGACAGATGGAAATATCGTTGCTGTAAAGGTTTTCAATGCAGAAGTACAAGATTCATTTAAAAGGTTTGATTTGGAGTGTGAGGTTTTGCGTAACATTCGTCACAGGAATCTTGTTAAGGTGATAAGTAGTTGTGCTAATCTTGAATTTAAAGCATTGGTGCTAGAGTACATGCCAAATGGAAACCTTGATACTTGGCTTTACTCTCACAACAATTTTTTAGATTTAAGCAAAAGACTGAAGGTCATGATTGATGTGGCTTCTGCAATGGAATATTTACATGAAGGTCATTCTTTTGTTGTCGTTCATTGTGATCTAAAACCAAGTAATATACTTTTGGATGGAGACATGGTTGCAAGAGTCACTGACTTTGGTATATCCAAACTCCTTACAACCGATCAATTGATAGCACAGACGAAGACGTTAGGCACTATTGGCTACATGGCACCAGGTAAACAATTGTTATCGACTCTTTATTTATGTTCACATTTTGTTGATTAAAATGATAAATATATCACAAATTAATAATGTTGCAGAGTATGGATCAGAAGGCTTAGTTTCAACCATGGGAGATGTTTATAGCTATGGTATCTTGTTAATGGAGACATTTACTAGAAAAAAGCCTATGGACGATCTTTTTGTTGGAGAACTCACCTTGAAGAGATGGGTGTTTGAATCATTCCCTGATAGAGTGGTAGATGTTGTGGATGCTAATCTATTTTCAAGAGAACATGAGCAGTTTTCTTCCAAAGAGACTTGCCTCAAGTTGGTAATGGAATTAGCCTTACATTGTACAGCTGAATCACCTCAAGATAGAATCAGTATGAAAGATGTCCTTGTAAGACTCAAGAAGATTCAAACCAGCTTTTTGCAAAATGCAACGGCAAACTAAATAGAAGGCTCAATTTTTATCCTTTCACTGTTTAGAGAAGCAAAAAGGTAACCAAATGTTGCGTACATAACTTGATGTCCATATTATTCTCTACTACCTATCAAAGCTTCATCAAATAATAATATACTCCATCTATTCCAATTTAAATATCTATCTTTTTTAGTTTGTGCTAAAAGAAGGGCCTCTTTCCATATTTGACAACCCTTTATTAATTCTAAAATTTATTTTTTACCACAAGATTTAAAGGCATTAATCGACACTACACACACTTTTAATTTTTAAACCACATAATTTAAAAGTCTTTCTCATATTTCTTAAATTTTATGCCCGATCAAATTCAGACACTTAAAATAAGACCGATAGAATAAATAATAATGTGGCGACCAATTTTTCTTATGTTACTAGGTTGGTAATACCAACCAAATGTTGTGTACGCTTATTTTATTATCGAAATTAGGCTTTCCCACCAAGCCAACCGAACAGCCCCTCTTGCAAGGGATTCGAGAGTGCACATATATTGTTTGGTTGATTGCTAAATTACTAAATAAATGTGTGTAATGAATGAATGTTAATTTTAAAAAACAGTTACACGACCAATCAAGCTAATCAAGCCTAGCGAAGCACACTCTATCGAGAGCCAAATTTTAGACAAGCGAAGCAGAGTCGAGCTAATTTTTAAATAAAATTGAACCGAGCCTCTTTTCAAAATTAGTCGAGTTGGGCAGAGCTAAAATACATCGAGCCAGCTCTTAATTCAACTCTAGGCCCAGACCTACGTCGGTGCATAATTAGTACTCCCTCCATCCCAATTTATGTGGCACCATTTTCTTTTTTGTTTGTCCCAAAATAAGTGGCACATTTCCTTATTTGACAACTATTTAATGCATCATCTCTATTTTACCCTTTTTGGGCCCTACATACTTTTAAACCTACCAACAACTTTTTTATTACTCAAATCTTCTCTCTCTTACTTTTTCAAGGGTAAAATTGATATTTAACAAGGTCAACCTCTATTTTCTTAAACTCCGTGCCCGGTCAAATGGTGCCACATAAATTGGGACGGAGGGAGTACTATTTAGACGCCAACGAGAGCTGCTTAGGGTTGTTTGTGTGCTTGTTTTGAGTTGTTAGTTGAAGTATAGCCTTTTGTGCATGGCTACTCTTAGGGCTGCTAATTGAAAAAATAGCCAACTTATGGATAGCTTGTCAACCAAATAGCCATTTTAGGGTTTTTAATTTTAAATGTGGCCAGCTATTGGCAGCTTATCGGTCAAGTAGCCATTTTAGGGTCGTTAATTGATGATGTAGCCAGTTGTATAGCATCTTACTAATCAAATAGCCACTTTTAGGGTTATTAACTGGAATATAAAAAAATTGCAAAGTAGCTGAAATGTAACAACTTCAAAATGTGCAAAGTGTCGAACATTACTTTCAGAATAAGTTCCCTAGAGCTTGCAGTGTTGCAAGTGAACTACAAACAAATAAAGAATTTTTCGGCATTTATTTAGCATATAAATGGTGTTTGGTCGGTTATGAGATTTTTTAAAATTGGTGAGATATTGCTTTTCTATTTTGTGGCTTAAAATTAATGTGCCACATCATTACAAAGTAGCTGGATATATTAATTTCAGCTTGAGTGACATTTTAAGTGAAATAGTAAAAAATTAGTGACTTCCTAGTATAAAAGAAAGAACAATGATGTGAGTGAAATAATAAAAATAAGTATCTATTATTATATGAGAGAATATAGACTTTGTTCATTTATTTTTAATAACTTATTACCGTTTAAGTAATCAACTCAAATAAATAAATAAATAAATAAATAAATAAAGGAAAAAGAAAACCTAAAAACTATAACTTTAATTTTAATTTTATTGTCAGACCTATTGGCACTAGTAATACAATAAATAATACTATCAAAGGAAAAGAATCAAAATCTGAACTCACTCCCTAAAACCTAGAGGTGTTTATCGGTTGGTTCGATTTAATTCGGTTCAGTTTTGGACATTATTGGTTTGGACTTTTGAGTTTTGATTTTTAGAAATGCTAAATCGTCAACCGAATCAATAAGGTATCGATTATTAATTTTTAGTTTATCAATTTTTGATTCTTAACAGATCGGTTATCGAAAATTATTGAGAAATTTGAGTAACAATTGGGCCATCATTGATTTATTTTTATTTTTTTTTGTAAATTAAAAATTAAAATTTCATCGCTCAGGTCTAAATTCTGTTTTTATTCTTTATTTAAGAATAATCTGGATAATTATTAAACATGTTAAATTTGATTGTATCGAATATAAAGAGACATGATCACAACATTCAAATGAGGATACTTGATTAGAACCTTCAAACAACAAGAATTAAGAGCCCGTTTGGGTGAATTTAAAAGTGGCTTATAAGCTTATAAGTGAATTAGTAAATGTTTGGTAATTCAAAAATTCATGGGCTTATAAGCTCTTCTGTTCTTAAAAAAACCAAAACTGAGAAGTTAGGATTTTCTAATTCTCAAAAAGTCATTTTTGGCTTATAAGCGGCTTAAAATAAGCTCACCCAAACGGGCTCTTAAGAAACAATTACACTATATTCAAACTTAACACACACATCTCAAATCCAATAGTTCAATTATAGTAGAAAGTGAAACAACATAAGAGTAATTCTTAAACTAGTGTTATATATATAAGGATAGAACAAAAATTTAGAAGTCTATTTGATTACCAATTAGAGCCTATTTGGCATTGTTGCCAAAAACTGCTTATTTTGAAAAGTACTTCTGGCAAAAGTACTTAATAAGCAGTTTGTGTTTTGCCACCTCATTAGAAAGTACTTATGATAATTAATTTGTGTTTGGGTAATCTTAAAGAAAAGTACTTTTGAATGTCAAATTACGAAAAGGACATTTGTAGACAAATAAATTTTATTGGATTTAAATCCGTGAAATAAGTTGGCTATATATTAAATTCAAGATATATTAGTCCAAATAGGTAAAATGGGCTAGTATAATTTTATTGGATAAAAGTCCAATTTCATTGGGCCACAAATGATAAGCCCACTTTATTAGCCCAAAGCTAAATCCTAGAGGCCCAAATCAATGCCACGTGTCAAGTGACGTGGCGCCAAGTCAAATAAAAGAGCCAATAGGATCATACCATATGCCAAATGACATGGCAATCCAAGTGAAGTCCAAAAGGCCAATAAATATGCGCCTCGTGGACAAGTGACATGTTCTAGCCAATAAAGTGCAGCCTTGTCACTGCTTAAATCTGATTGGCCGGTCCACGGGCCTTGGCCCGTTAGGGTTTCTTGGTGGCTACTCTACCCCACATCTATATAAAGGGGCCAAATCCCTCATTTGTATCATCAGAAATCAGAAGGAGGAATTCATAACAAGAAGCAATAAGGAGCTCGTGGATCAAAGGCTGCAAATTGCTATAAATCTTCAAGGAGTTATTTATTTCTCTACAAGTTCATCAAGAGGAAGATTCAAGATCAAGCTTCGGCCCTTGGATTTATCTCTACAAATTCATTATAAGGAAGATTCAAGATCAAGCTCAGCGCCCTTGGATCATTTCTACAAGTTCATTATAAGGAAGATTCAAGACCAAGCTCAACGCCCTTGGATTATTTCTACAAGTTCATTATATTTCAAGATCAAGCTCAAAAGCCCTTGGATTATTTCTACAAGTTCATTATATTTCAAGATCAAGCTCAAAAGCCCTTGGATTATTTCTACAAATTCATTATAAGGAAGACCTTCAAGATAAAGCTCAAAAGCCCTTGAATTTCTACTTGTAATATTTATAGTTGAAAAGACGAATCAGAGGAATTATAGAGATTGTACTACTCATAATATATTGAAATCAAATACCACAGTTGTTGCAATATCTTCTTGTCTTGATTATTTATTTATTTCTTCACGCGAATTTACTTGTTACAAATTTTGGCACGCCCAGTGGGACAAATCTCTACCTCTCATCTCAACTTTTCAATTCACAAAGTTCAATAACATTGAGATGGCTTCTAAGAACACCAACTCAAAATCTGCTGCTGCTGCTGCAAAATCTGCTTGGCCTCATGATCTTGATGCCAACTCCAAATTCTCCTCTGAAGTTGAAAGCGTCATGAATGCTACTAAGGGAGGCTTTGGACCAGTTACGAGGAACAAAGCAAATTTGTTTGGACAACAAGCACTCCAAGTGCCGTCCACATTGACTCCAACATTTAATTATTCATCTTCGAAAGGAGCTGGATCCTCCACTGGTGGATTGGAGGAAGAAAGCAGCATTGCTGAAATTGTTGAAAGAACTTTAGCTCGGCTTAGCGTTTCTGGATCGAAGAAGAAAATCATGAAAGGACGCGATGATGATTCGAGTGCTGGATCATCTCCAACCACACCGCCGGATGTAGGCAAATCAAGGATTAATTTGTGGGAAAATTCATGCTACTCTCCATCATCTCCAATAGCCGTGCAAGCGATGGCGACTAATACTTTAACGATGGAGGAACAACTTGCAAGCTTGGCAAAGGCGATTGATAGCTTGACAAACTATGTCAAAGATCAAGACGCTCGCATCAACAAAATGGAAGGCATGATGGAGGGCGAATCTAGCCATGCGCCAGGGAAGCGTCCAGAAGTTCAAGAAATAATTAATACTCCAGCGAAGCAAGCCACACCTGCTAAGGAAATCCAAGTTTCTGCTGATGGAGTGATTCCAATTGATCAGCTAAAGGAGATTATTATGGGGACAATTAAGGATAAGTACGAGGTTGCTTCAAAGTCTTCTCTCGCATATGCGAAGCCGTACACTGCAAGGATTGATAACATAAAAATGCCCGCTGGTTATCAACCCCCAAAATTCCAGCAGTTTGACGGCAAGGGAAATCCAAAGCAACATGTGGCGCATTTTGTTGAAACATGCAACAATGCTGGAACATATGGAGATTATCTTGTCAAGCAGTTCGTTCGCTCGCTTAAAGGAAATGCCTTTGATTGGTATACGGACCTCGAGTCTGGTTCCATTAATAGTTGGGAGGAGTTGGAGCACGAGTTTCTCAATCGCTTTTATAGCACAAGGCGTACTGTGAGAATGATAGAGCTCACAAACACTCGCCAACGAAATGAAGAACCAGTTATTGATTTTATCAATCGGTGGAGGCATGCAAGTCTTAATTGTAAGGATAGGCTAAGTGAAGCATCAGGAATTGAGATGTGCATTCAAGGTATGCATTGGGGGCTCCGCTACATCCTGCAAGGCATAAAGCCTAGGACTTTTGAAGAATTGGCCACACGCGCTCATGATATGGAGCTAAGCATTGCTTCCAGTGGAAGTGAAGGACCGCTTGTCTATGAATCTCACGGAGGAAAAGACAAGCAAGAAGTCAAGAAATGGAGCAAGCTGGCGCCCAAGGCCGAGAATAAAGAATCTATGAATATTGATGCCGCACCTTTGAAGTTCACCACAAAGGTAAGCAAGAAGCAAAGTGTGAAGGCAACTTCCTTTAAGGACAACCCAAGTCGAAAGTTGACTTTAAAGGAGATGCAAGAAAGGGAATATCCATTCCTAGATTCCGATGTTCCCGCAATTTTTGATGAACTTCTGGAGTTAAAGTTCATTGAGCTACCAGAGATGAAGCGTCCCAATGAAGCTGGAAAGACGAATGATCCGAATTATTGCAAGTATCATCGACTCGTGGGGCACTCACTCGAGAAATGCTTCGTCTTCAAAGATAAAATAATGGAATTGGCCAATGAAGGGAAGATTGAACTGCAAGATGAGAAGGAAGACATGAACCAGGTTTCTATCTTCTTTGGCTCGCACGACCCTGTGATTACCTGCAACTTCACTGAAGGATATGAAGGGAATGAAGTCATGATCAAGTTTGGCGACTTTGAACCTATCTTAATAAACCAATCGCTACAACTCAATGTGTGGAGCTTGGAGCAAGCATCATCGGAAGAAGGTGAAGCTCAAACTGATCAAGGAGATGATGAAGGTTGGATACTAGTGACTCGGCGTAGGCGCAAAAAAATGAAGTCACGCAGTGAATCAGCTGAGCAACCAATAAGGCAAAAGATGGTGAAAAGGACAAGAAAGCAAAATGCTATTCGACGTCCACTAAAGGAAAAGATGGAGGTCTACCACTATCAAAAGTCGCGTCAGCCAGTGACTTTGGAAGAATTTATTCCAAGTTGGTTTTGCACGAAGATCCCTAAGGGTGATACTAAGGCTTCGTGTTGTAATGCTGATAAAGAAGAAGAGAAGGGTGAAACTTCAGAGTTATTTCCACCGGCACAATAAGAAGAGCTTATTGAGCCTATCTCCCAAGAAGCAAATACTTGTGAAGCAAAGATCACCTTCATGAATGATGACATTCTACTTGGTGAGACTCCTCATAATCGTCCCTTATTCGTGGTTGGCTATGTTGATGAGCAAAGAGTGAATAGAATCTTAATTGATGGAGGATCTGGAGTCAACATCTTGCCTATCCGCACGCTGAAGGAACTTGGCATCTCTACTGAAGAACTAACGCAAAGTCGCCTGTTGATTCAAGGATTCAACCAAGGGGGGCAAAGGGCTATAGGTGCCTTAAAAATGGATCTTACCATTGGAGAGATGACTTCAAGCGCATGGATGCATGTGATCGACGCAAGGACTTCATATAATATTTTACTTGGTAGGCCTTGGATACATGAGAACAAAGTGGTTCCATCCACTTATCACCAATGCCTAAAATATCATGAGGGTGGAGTCGAAAAGACGGTCGTTGCCGATGACAAGCCGTTTACCGAGGTAGAGGCACACTTCGCTGATGCAAAATTCTACTTGAAGAATGTCGTGGGTGGAGTAAAAGCTGATAATAAAGCAACAACCAAAGATGCCGAGCTTGCAGCTAAAAGGGCTGAGGTAGCAGCTGGTAAAGCAAAAGTTGCAGCTGATGAAGATCAAATTCTCTTCATTCAAGGTAACGTGCATAAAGCAAATGTTGCAGCTTCAAGCAAGAAAATAAGTACTACGCTCTGCTACGTTCCAAAATTGAAGAAAGAAGAAGGCCAGTCATCTAATCTCCAAAGTGTCCAGCTGAAAGGATTAACTCTTCCCGTTAGGCGAATGGACGCAATGAAGCTAACCTCAAAGTTGCTTGGTGGTTTTGTGGCTAAAAATCCACCGCTGAATAAAGAACTCCCTACGAAGCGCACAAATGAGGGGTTTGATCCGAATGCTTACAAGTTGTTTGCAAAGGCTGGATATGATCCCAATAAACCACCTACATTAGGGAAGCTCTTACCTGAGGGTGCCATGAAGAAATCACGCGAAGGCTTGGGTTACGAGAAACCTCCACCGGTTCGTATCTCTATAAGAAGGGCAAGCATTAATCACATCACCACTGAAGATGAGCCAGAAGTTTCAAGCAAGAGGCCTTCTGTCTTTGATCGGCTGGGAAAACCATCTTCAAGAACTTCTGTCTTTGATAGGTTGGGGCCTTTGAATAAGAAGAACAAGCCTCCAGGGAAATCTAAAAATGCGAAGGTGCATGCCTCTTCTACCAAAAAATACTTTTTTTGTTAGCCAAACACCTCAAAATTCCAACAAAAAAAAAAGTACTCTTTTAAAGAAAAAAAATATTTTTGATTTTGGAGAAGCAATGTCAAACACACTGTTAACCGAGCTAATATTTTAATAAGAATATTAGTACTATTATTAAAGAGTGGAGGAGAGGAACTTCTGGTCGGGCGTGCCGCATATTTAAAAGAATAGCCACTTCTTAGGTTAAAGTTGATGGGGTAGTCCGTTTTTGCAATAGTTTAGGAATCCCTGACTAGCCACTTTTTCAGTTATTGATTGAATATATAGCCGCTTTTTGCATCGTCAGCAACCACTTTTAGAGCTATAAATTAAGGCATAGTAAGTTTTTCCAAACAAAGTAGCGCCTTTAGGTTTTCTAATTTAATATAAAGTCATTTTTCACCGTTTGCCAAATAAATAGCCACTTTTAAGGTTATGAACTTGAATTATCTAACTGTTATTTATATTTACACATGAATTCAAATAGAATTGAAGGAAAAACAACGTAATAAAACATAATCAATTTTATTTGAAATCCAATTCGTTATGCATAGATGCTAGGATGAGATTCCATTGATATGCAACCAATTTCAGTAGACTTATCGGATGGTCCCATTGGTGTGTCCCCCTCCTATTAACATAGGGACTAAAAGTGAAATGAAATTATCCACACATATTCATATTTCTGTTCCATAAAAATATTTTGAATCCTTAATAGTTCACAAAGTTGTCTCCTTCAGCGTCCTAAAGCATTGATCATCATTCACCCAATAAGGTTGTAGTATATTTTGCATATAAATTTAACAAATAAAATAGAAGTAAGTCGATCATTCATATGTTGCTTTTCATAATTTGACACTCAAACACTTCTGAAAAGCATTGAGCCATTGACCAAACATAGAATGTATTTCTAACATTGGCACAAAAATTCTTCTCAAATCGATTAATCAACTCAATATATATGTGTAAAATTTTCAATGTAGCTAACTAATATATCGTGAGGATATATGCAAGTTGGCTTGAAATAAACTAAAGGATTTGACTAGAAATAATTGTCCAACTCTTATGTTTTTTTTTTTTTTTTGGTGGAAAGTAACTTTATGTTAAACAATATGCAATTATAAGGAAAAAAAAGAAAAGAAAAAACAATAGTATGAGGTAAAAAGAATGTATAAATCATTTTATAAAGCTATGAAAAGTATATTGATTCGTGAACAATATAGATAAAGTATAAAGCTACTTGTTAATGTGTTTATACTATTAACCAATCATGACAACAAATAAATAATCTTCACAATATATAAAAAATATTTATGTTTGCATATACAAGGAGTACTTAAATAAGATGGATGATTTTAGACATCTTCCTCAAATTTAACTTTGTACCCTAACTAGTTGAATAATAAGAAAATTGAAGAAATTATTAAGGAACCGATAACTCAATGTGTTTTACATAAACAAAAATATACAGAGACCTACTTAAACCCACCCTCCTTAAAAAACACCCCCCACAATCTGGCAGCGCTCGTGTGTTTTGCTCAACTCCGACAGACAACCTGCGACAGTATAAGCGATTAGGAGTCGGCGACCCCTCTTCTGTAACTGTTAGTCTCTCTCTCTCTCTTTTATATTTTCTTTTGTTCTAAGTTTATTGAATTATTCCTCATCATTCTTTGGATTAAAATTTTAGAGACCAAGATGAATTCGGCTCTTTGGGCGTTAATTTTGTTTAGGAAAATTAAAAAAGAATTTTTATGCAATGGATAATTCATTCAGGCAACATGATTGTTATTTTATTGGAAGCATGGAACTAAGTTAATTAGGTTGTTATTAGAATTTGTTGTTTGATACCAGTATATATGCTACTCCGTCCCAATTTATGTGAACTTGTTTGACTAGACACGAAGTTTTAGAAATGAAGGAAGAATTTTGTACTTGTTTAAAACAAACACCAAGTTATACTAACTAAAAAGAAAAGAGTGTCATATAAATAGGGACGGAGGGAGTAATTATTTTAATGAATATGAAGCTTGTGATCTTAACGTGCAGTCACATATGTTGGTAACTTATAGCAGTCTCCTCAGAATGTGCATTTCACCTCAATAGAGCACACTCCTCGGTGCTAGAGCGGGATGTCATATGTTTTAGGGCAAGATTATGGATTCTGTTGGTTCCAGTTTACGCGGATTTATATTGACAATTTATGAGAAGGAAAATGGTAGAACGGTTAATAATTTACCCTCCTCTGGTCATCGTCTTGTTAAGGAAATTAGTCCACATGCAAAATGCTGGATTTCTAAAGAGGGATGTGAACTTTGATGGAAGTTCTTTTGTAATCTAATAGTCATGTTATGTTGTACGCTTAGCTGAAGTAAGAAATGTCTTAGGGTGAAATTGTAAGGTTATGCCTTTATTGGTTTGAGTTCTTGGTGGCGAGAGAATTGATCCCTGCCCTTGCTTCTTCTGGACTATGGAATTGATGTGTCCATTTCTTGTTATTGACAAGAATCAATGTAAATATGATCATACTGTGTTTATTTGCTCTTCATGATCACAGAAATGAGTCGATCAAGTGAAGCAGCCGGCGGGAAGCGGAAAAGAGACTTGGGTTCACCATCTCAAGGGCTTGTAGATACTGAACGTGTAGTGCTCAATGTGATCAAAAGTAAAAAGAATTTGGGAGTCTGGGTGGCAGAGGTGAAAAAAGTGGCAAACCTCCCACCAACTGCCGTGGATAAATCCCTGGCTTCACTGGTGAAAAAGAACTTGATAAAACAAGTTGTGAATATCCAAAATAAGGGACGGAAGCATTACATGGCTGTTGAGTTTGAACCTTCGGAGGAACTGACTGGTGGTGCGTGGTACGCTGAAGGAAATCTTGATAAAGAATTCATCACTGTTCTTAGAGATACTTGCCTCAAGGTCATTGAAATGATGAAAGTTGCTACTGCTGAGGGAATACACGACTTCTTGAAGAAACGGAAAGTTGTTGAGTGCACAAGTCAACAAGTTGCAGAAATATTGAACTCTATGGTTCTGGACAATGTTATTATAGAGGTGAAGAGCACTGGATTGGGAGAATATCATTCTATTCCTGTTGGAACAGTTTGTTATCGAACTGCTGGAGCTGCTTTAGGGACTGGTCCGAAATCAATTGGGCCAATGGCTTCAATTCCATGTGGTGTCTGCCCTAGGATTAGTCAATGTACACCAAATGGGATTATATCCCCACAAACCTGTGTCTACTACACTAAATGGTTGAACTGCGAATTCTAATGGACTTCTGTTTTAGTTGCTGTTTGAGTTTCTTGTTTGTCTTTTGGTTAAGATGAAACCAACTTCCTGATCACTCATTTCCAGAAACCCCTTTGGGAAGTTTTAAGATTCTCTATCAAATGGTTGAACTCGGTTGAAGGAAAATGGTATTTTTATACCTGGAACAGGTTCTTTTCCCCTATTGTATTGAATTATTTTTTTTCAAAAGAAAGAGGTTAGTGCTACTGCCCCCTATTGTTTGATCCAATATTGAGCGGTAAAGAGCTCCCACTTCTATAGATCCTTGGAAAAAGTTGTATGTTCATGTTACCTTTTGCTAATAAAAGGATTTGAGCTTTTTTATATCGACCTTTAGAAGTGTGATGACAATTCTCACAACTTCTGTGACTTTCTTTTGACATATACTCCTGTCAAACTGTTAGCAGCTAGCAGAATGTCACTCGAACAAGTCAATATTGTCTCAGTATATTTCACTAAAAAAAAAAAAAAAGCTCCTTCCAGAGGTAGCCAAGGAATTTGGTAAGTGTCTTCCTGGATCTTTCCTGTGTGCAAAGATGGCCAAAGGATTGGTATAAGGTTTTTTGATTCCTTCCAATGTGCAAACAAACGATTGAGGACAAAATCCAAACAATACAATATTGTACTTTACAAAACAAAAGCACACTTTTCTCAGGGCATGAAGGAAAATGTACAATCATTGTAGTCAGTCGCATTATATGGAAGAAAGTGAGATATTAGGTACAGGCCTTTATAATATGCCACAGAAACACAGCACCTATCTGAAGTGATTTTCTAATATTTTTAGACATCAAATAGAGCTGATGCACTTGTTTTTTTTTGGGATTTAATGACTTGCTGAAGCAACTACGCAGGAGCAATCTGATCAGATTCTGATGCTTCTCTTTTCTTGTTCTTTTCTTTCTCAAGTAAATAGACCCTTTCTACTTCAGGCATTGCTAGAATAAATGCATTCATCTTGGAGTTTAAGTCTTCTAATTTTTCCATAACTCTGTCATTTGTAAACATGCCATTAAGCACACTTTGGATTGTTCCCCAGCTTTCCATCAATGGTAAAGCAATAATCACTGCTGATCCTACTGTACCCCATGCAATAGCTATTGCAGCCCAGAATGTGAAGTACCCCTTGCTAAATTGCCCTGCATTATCAAGTTTACAGCCAGTTAATCATCAATCAATTCATTCTGTATCGCTGAAGTTGCAGAAAGATTTAACTCTTGAGACTTACCCACAGGAAGTGTAAGAATAGGCCAGAGAATAACTATCACGACTGTGAAACCGATGCCCCATTTGATTATCCATGCTTTGGCTCTATTGAGCTTTTCCTCTTTGAACTCTTCCGGTGGCAATTCACTCTTTTCCTTTTCAACCACAGTGATCTGTTTAGTAGTCTCCCAGTCATAGTTCTGAGGCCTTAAAAAGCTACAAACAGCATGAATAGCTCCACCAGTAAGTATAGAAACAAGGTTTCCTGCAAGCATTGGTGCATTTCTACCAGTTGTATCAAGATTTATCCTTCCGTACTCAATCTTAGTGACCGATAACCAAGTGATGATACCCAACAAACAGCCGATAACTGTTCCTAGGATTGCGCCAAAACTGTTTGCTTTTCGCCATAAAAGCATGAAAGCTATGGGGAGAACTGCTGAACCTATGAAAACTCCCATTGCTAAATACATCCAACCAAGAGAAACTCCAGCCTTGTTCAAGACTACTGCTAAAATGCCCATGAAACAACCAAAGCCTAAGACAACTCCTCTTGAAACTTTTAGAATTTGTCTTCCACTTGCATTCGGATTGATGTATGTACGATAGATGTCATATGTACATAATGAGGAGACCGCAATTAGCTCCGACGAACCAGCTGATGTGACAGCCCTAATCATTACATAAAAAAGTCATAAGATTCAAAGTTAACAGAAGATTTTCCACATGTAATTCATATTAGGAACTTACATAAAGAGCAT
Organism: Petunia x hybrida; assembly: GCA_037355625.1. NCBI lineage: Eukaryota > Viridiplantae > Streptophyta > Magnoliopsida > Solanales > Solanaceae > Petunia > Petunia x hybrida. Next base: position 104,818 of record JBBBVM010000654.1, on the reverse strand, counting down.
TGTGAGAAGAAGTATTGATCCTCCTTTTCCCATCAAAGCTATAGCTGTAGCTGCAGGAACTAGTCCATGGCTTGCCTCACTTGCTGTTATTGGTAGATCAAGAGCTAATGCTCCAAGACCTAGTGATGTTGCCAAAGAGAATGGAACAGCAAACCAAACTAGACCTCCCAACAAATAGCCCTTATGTGTTGATGATGGTCTTGCAGCAATGGCACTTACCCAATATCCCTACCATTTCAATATTTTTGTTATCAGAAGGATTGTTGCATAAACTTAACATGAGCTAGTTCTTACATATCCTATGAAAATACTTACATTGTCAACGAAAACTGTGCCAAAATTACCAACGATGTTGATGATGCCAAAGACAAGACCACCTGAACTCAACATAGTCACATAAGACCCCTTGAAATTCCCAGTAACAGGACCACAAGATTGTCCAACATAGGATATTGGTTCTTGACAACTTCTTGATTTGCTTGCTACCTCTAATAAACGTTTGTAAACAATGCTTGGGCTGCCAAGATCATCACTTGCAACATATACTAGGTACACAAAGATGACTAAAACCACGTGTACTGAAATCAATAGCCACAAATTTCTCTTAGATGAAGACATGAAAAGGAGTAAAGCCAATTTACATGAGTAAATATTTGATACCTATGACGGAATGTATATAGCTAGCCAAGAATGTGGCTTTTAACCCTCCTGCCAAGGTGTAAACTATAACACCGAGAGGGATAAGAAAACTCGCAGCATATATGTTAACACCAGTGAGTGCATTGACAACAGCAGAACCACCAAGGAGCAACATGGCTGTTACTATAATGTTTGTCAGGAAGCAAAATCCCAGAAAAACAAGATGAGCAGTAGTTCCCCATCTGAAAATATGAGAAAAATATTGTTCATTTGAATTATCTTTCTGGATGAGAAGTCTTAATGAATACAGCAGCTTCATCGTTCGAGTTTTCATTTTAGTCACTACAAACCTTGCTTTTACAATTTCACACACTGTATGAGCATAAGGCGCTTTTCGTTTGATCTCTATTGCTATCACACCAAAAAGGAGCACCTGTAGTAACAAATTTGATAGAAACAACTCAAAGATTATGTGTTCTTGCTTTCTTGAGAAGGTAAAGAATTTCGAAAGATGATTTTACACGTACCTGAATAGTAGCTCCACTTGCATACCAAAAGGGCCCGCTAATTCCATACTCCCAGGCTACATTAGAACTTTGCAAGATTGTAGCTGCCCATGTCCACTGCAAAAGAAAGTGTTACCATTAAGTTGATTATATTTCAAAAAGAACATAAGAGTTTCAGTTCTTGGCTGGATTTGCATTTGGTAAAAACGTGACATGGTACCTGAGACACAATTACACTTGCAATAAGTCCTGTTTTGACATTTCTACCAGCTGTGTTGAACCACTCTGATGTATGACGTGAACCAACATATCTTTTCTCCAGCCAAACCTTATAGCATCACACAAAAGAAGAAGAAAAAGTTAATCCCGTATGCCAAAGAGAATCAAATTACAATTGCTAGTTGTTGAACATAAGTCATAGTATAGAAACAGACTATTAATATGTTGGATAAATTGTAGTGACTTGGCAATAAATAGAGCTTCGGCTCAGAACTAGACTTTTTGTAGATGGAAGTTCAGACTTATGGATATTTGCAGAATATTTATTCTAGAGAATCTTCCCTGACCAGATACTAACTATCTCTAACTTTACTTTTAAAAAAAAAAAAAAAAATTTAGTCCGGTACACAAAGCATCCCTTGTTTACGCAGGGCCCGGGAAAAGGCCACACCCAATGACTGTGAGATACAAAATAATATGTATAAAATACCACATACCAAGAAAGAAGTGAACACTGCGAAAAAAGCTCCAAAACCAAGAATCACAGAGTAACCAACACCTTGGTTAAGAACAGGTTTTCCTCCAAAAAAGCTGCTTTGTCTCACACAACTATCTCCAGAAGCACTATAATATTTGGATGAAAATTGGAAAGGTGGACAGTTTGTGAGGGAGGAAGCCATGGAAGTAGTGAACTGATAGATCGCTTAATGCATAAGATAAAATGAAACCATTTATAAGCAACAAAATTAGAATCTTTGGATTATAGAATCTGTGATAGTCAACTGATTTAGCTCCAACTTGAATAAAAAACAATTTAAAGCCAACAAACTAAGCAACTTGGAATTGCAAAGGCTATTTCTTGTTACGTTAATAACTAAGCAACTTGGAATTGCAAAGGCTATTTCTTGTTACGTTAAGTACAACAAAGTCTATGGAAATGATGCAAAGTCAAACTAAAAATGGAGTTTTCAATTCATAATTTGAAAGTATAGAGGAATCTCCAAGTTGGCAGTGATAGATTCAAGGGTCACTCTCATTAGTAGCTAGATATTTCTTGGTTAAATAATTCTTTTTTTTAGTAATTATAATTTTATTAATCATCAAATTTGTACATTCGATTCCACAGCAAGTTTGACACTCTGCTATGCTGTCTTACATCAGGACACTTTGGCAGGAATTAAAAGAACCAGCCTATCTGTTAGCATTAACAACTTCTAGTTAGAAGCTAAACTGAGTTATAAATTGAATTATTCTTCCTGTAGCTCTCATGCAACATATCACTGCAATATTTTTGGTTACACTATCTACCTCTCTCTAAGTTTTTCCAAACACTCTCAGATTTCTTTCAATCCAAATTATATGGATAACTTCTGCATAAACCATTTTGAACACTTGAGCCCTTGGTGATTTTCCAGCTGCATTCTGCAGTACCCATTGCTGCTGTTGTTCCCAAGTCTGAGCACTAGGGATTTGCCAGTTCAACCATGAGCAGACTCTGTTCCACATAGCATTGGCATACCTACATTCAGCAAACAAATATTTTCTTATTTCATCATATCCTCTACACATGCTGCATTGCTGCTCCACGTTCATCCTCCACTTGCTTAATCTATCTGCTGTAAGTAGCCTTCCATGACAACATAGCCACATGATGAACTTAGCTTTTGGTCTTGCTGTATTTTTTTAACATAAGACACTTCCATTCTACCCTTCCACAGTCTCCTAGAAGCTGCATATATATCTGTCTAATTATGCTCTTTTGGACCTTGAAACCAGTTTGTCCAATACCAGAATCTTTCCCAGCTCCCAAGATTTTCCTCACTATCCAAGATGCTTGAGCAGGCACCTTGACACTTTCCATTGCTTGGTTCTTTATACAGTACTCATGGATCCATTTGATCCAGAGCTTATCTTGTTTCTGACTTATGTCAAAAAACTGCTTGATTATAGCAGCTTTTCAGATTTGTTAGGTTCAATCCTCCAGCTGATTTTGGTGTACATAGCTTAACCCAAGCCACTAAACTTTTCCTGGTGATGGTGATGGTGCTAGCTCCTTACCAGATGTAACTCCTACAGTGTGCTTCAATCATTTTGAGCACTTTCATTGGTAGCACAAATAATTGTGCCCAATAAGCCTGAATACCAAACACCATAGTCTACACTAGTTTAATCCTGCCAGCATATGACAATTTTTTTGCTGTCTAGGAAGAGATTATTGCCACTATCTTATTGATAAGAGGTTGTCATTGTACCATGGTGAGCTTTTTGGTTGACAATGGGATGCCTAAGTAGTTAAAAGGCAGCTCCCCCTCTATGTAGCCCAGGATCTGCAGTATTCTCTCTCTTTCTTCAGCCTTCACCCCCTGATGCGATCCGGATGAGTACTCAAAGCCAGGGAGGGTTCACGCTGAACATCCGGAGCTTGGAATGCTTCAAAAGGGTTTGGAAACCGAGAATCAAGCAAATGAGAGCTTACTAGAATTTGCTCCAGTGCTATCACGAAGCAAGAGACGCGATCGCGCAGAGGCAGCTAGCTCAACTGTGTGATCACGAGCATAAGAGCGCGGTCGCGATGAAGCGATTCATGCAGGGGTCCGGTCGCGTAGAGTCCAACGCGATTGCGATGGAGTTTCAGATCATTGTACACGATCGCGACGCACATGACGTGATCGCGAAGAGGCGCGTATCAGACAGTTTAACAGTTTGATATTTTGTACCTAGGGACTATTTAGTCATTTTATAATAAACCTAGGGATTACTATATATAGTGTCATTAGGAGTACTTAGCCTTAGTTAGACTTTGATGATGAAGATGATTGTGAGTGAACAATGGCTAGGCATGTTTCTTGAGCACTTTATTTCCTTGGTTTGCAATTGAATGTTGATTCAATTGAGGACTAAATAGTATAGGTTCTTTTTTGTTGTTGTCTTAAGGGGGGGATTAGGCCACTTTTCCCTAATCCACTTCCTTAATTCTAAATCAATTCAAATTGGGTCTTGCTTTTATCAATTTATTTTCTTGTTATTTTCCTAATCCTAGTTAGGATCATATCATTTGGTATCAGAGCTGGATTATTGTTTGTTCTTACAAGCACTAATTAGGTTTTTGTTTATCAAATCTGAAAATTACAAAAGAATCAAAAATCAAAAAATTCAAAAAATTGAGTCATAGGTTTAGGTTTTCTTTAGATGAAATCTTTGTTACCAATTGTTGCTTGGTGATTCTGGAAGCTGATTCTCGAAGGAATTGAACAACAAACAACATTTGGGGTGTTAATTTGAAGAATCAAAATCAAGGGTTCTTCAATAAAGATTTGGGGCTTTTGCATTTTGGGTGTTGTTCTTGAAGAATTGATCATTGGGGTTTGTTCAAATTTGGAGCAAAAACAAGTTGATCTGTGAAGATTCCAGTGAAGAAAATTTCCAGAAATTCGGGCTTCAAGTTCTGCATCAGACCCAGAATTTTCTCTTCGCGATCGCGCATGCTTATTAAATATTGCTCTTCGCGATCGCCAAGCGACAACGCAGAGTTATTTTTTCTCTTCGCCATCGCGCGCTGTCTGTCGCGACAGCGCTGGACAAGAATTATCACTCTTCGCGATAGCGCCCGACATCACGCGATAGCGCTGAACAAAAAATCATTCACTTTACAGATTGCTCGGAACAGCCCCTAAACAGTTTCAGATCACTCAAACCCCTTTCATATCATCAAATGCAATAAGTTTTTAGATCACACACATATTTTCATCCAATTCAAATTTCATGTCGTGCCAATTCGATTCGAGCCTTTCTTTCTTCATTTTCTTGACTTTTTCTAATTCCGTCCAATTAGCTTTCATTGTCCGTTCTTTGCTACAAAAATTCCTTTTCGTCCCAAATTGGATTGAGCTCGATTGTCAAATCAAAATTGAGTGCGAAAAGCAACTTGACTTTGCCAACGAGAGGTAAAAGGCAAGAGTGGTGAGAACATTAGAGTGTGGTCACAAAAGCCATTGGCCTTGAGTGTATACACGAGTGGAAAGAAAATTGAGTGATCATATATCGAGTGATACATGTTAGGGAGTGAATTTGTGAGGTCCTTTTGTTATTATTGTTGCAAATATGTCTTCGGATGATGATTGTGGAGGTTATGGCTCCTATGGAGATGATGGGGATTGCTACGATGATTGTGGAGACTATGGTTCCTATGATGATGGTGGGAGTTACTATGATGATTCGGGGAACTATGGCTCGTATGAAGATGAAGCGAGTCACTATGGTGATCATTAAGCTCGTGGAGGCTATAAGGCTTATGAGGATGAACGTGGCCATGAAAACTCCTATGCTTCCAGCCTTGGAGATGATGAAAGTGACGCTTCAAGGTACAATATTCCTACTTACTCTTCTTGTGATGAACATGAAAATGTAGATAGTGACATAGAGAGAATTGATGATGAAGCTTATTATAAAGATTGTTCATTTGCATCCACTCTTTGTGTTCCTAAAAATAAACAAGGGAGTAGTAGTGGTCTTACTATTGGTTTGAGAAGAAGTGGTAATTACTCCATGAGAAAAAGAGATTCTATATATTCTAATTGTGCTAGAAGGTTTAATGTCTCTAATTCTTATGTGAAAGGCAACTTGAGGCCTAGAGTAAGAAAAGGTGATACATTACTACAAGTGATTTGTCTTAGACTAACAATGCTTTGAGAACTATGTTTAAACGGAATCATTTTGTAGACAACCATGAGTATGATGAAGTTTGTGTGGAGCAATTTTTAGAAGAAAGAAAGAACTTCTTCCATGCAATTTGTAAGGTTGGAGGGCTTACTTGTGCTATCATCATTGATTATAAGAGTCACATTAATGTTGCAAGTGTTTCTTTGGTTGAGCAATTAAAGTTGGAAACTTGCAGTCATCCCTTACCCTATAGGTGGCCTTGGTTGAATGGAGATGGGTTTGTAGACATTACACAACAAGTGTGGGTAAAGTTCAAAATAGGCAATTATCATGATAAAGTACTATGTGATGTGATGCCCATAAAAGGTTGTCACTTGTTGGGAAAACCATGGAAGCTTGCTAGGGATGCTAAGTATAGTGAGAAGTTGGGAAAACATGCTCTCACTTTACGGGACCAAAAGTTTATTCTTGGCGCCACCCCTCCAATGAAAGTCAAAGAATTTTATTTGGGAATGCTAGAAATGGCAAGAAAGACAAAGGCAAAAAGGGTGAGGCAAAGGTTGGATGAAGGTTCTAAAGGAGAAAAATTGAAAGATGAGGTCAAGAGTAACCCTAATCCTTCCAAAGGGATTCTTGGCACATGTCCTAATCCAAATGAACTTGAAAGAGAAAAGATTGAGAGGAGTAAGGGAGTGACAAGTGACAACTCAAGAGAGAAAAAAGGAGAGCTTGAAGTGAGTGAAGTGAGCGAGTTATCACAAGAAAAGAGAGAAGAGCTTGAAAATAAAATAAGAGAAAAGAAAGAGAGAAAACAAAAGAGTGAGGGTGAGGATTTTCCTTATTCTAACAATTCTAACCTTTCTTCTTTCTTTAGTTGTCTTGTGCATTTTGAAGGTACCTTTAGAGATGCTAAATTGGGGAATCCTTCCTTGGAAAGGTTCCATGCCTTGAAGAAAAAGAGGAGATCTAGGTGAAGTCTCCAAATGAACAAGTGAGCTTAAATTTGAAAAGCCAAGGTAAAGAAGAATCTTTAGGTGTGCTACAAGGTACCAAAGCTAATCCTAACTCTTGTACTTCTTTGGGTGAGCTTGATAGAGACTTGAGTATGGTTGAAAGCTTTACTTTTTGTGAAATTAATGATTCTTTATCTTGCATTGCTAATAGTCAAAGTGAAAGTTGTGAGCATGCACTAGTCGGGCACACTTGTGAAAAGATAATGTGTTATAATACCCCACCTTTGTTTGAAAAATGTGCCAATAAGTTTCTTGATCTTGAGGTGATAGCATTTGATAGCACTCTTAATTGTGGTGGTGGTTTGTGTCACGACCCAATTTCCAAGGGCTCGTGATGGCACCTAAACAACATTTGCCTAGGCGAACCAATGAAACAAGATGCGGAAAAGAACAATAATGTGAAAAGATCACAAATGGATATATAAATATAAAAGTGTGAAGTCCAAAAGAATATATCCACAAAAGAATTGGAGCATTCTAAGAGTGACTCAATAAAGTATGAATATACATTAAAGAAATCTGAGTCCTATCTCTAAGTGACTCCGGCGGTATGCCACCACGGTCTGTGTGGTCGGCTCACCTCAATCAAAGTCTCAGAAGCCTCGGGAACCGCTAACGTTCGGGCTGCTGACTGGATGAAGGACCTGCGTACGTAGCAGAGTAAGTTATGAGCCGAAGCCCAGTAAGATCACCGACAGGCCCGCTAAGGTACCCTTGCGGGACAAGTCGCTACATGCATCATAAGCAACAACATACTATAGTAATTATACAATAAAGTAGTGAAATCACAAATAGATGTAACACATTCCATACACACAAGTAGTAACCAGAAGTCTCAAGGATTATGCCCATCCAACGCAAGGCATAGGTCAACTCAGCGGCGGTTTGGAGGTCCAATCTCTACTCCCGTGCCGACTAACCTAGACCTACGATGGACTAGCAACACCACTACTAAGTATCAACCATATACCGTGACCCGAAGTCACTATCACAATCATGAATAAGTAGACCAACGACCCGTAGTCGTTGGCTCATCTCAAATCTGTCTACGATCGCACCACACCCCCTGTCAAGTGCGTCATATCTCAATAAATCAAGTGACCACACCACACCCCCTGTCAAGTGTGTCACAACTCAAGATCAAGTGTCCACACCACACCCCCTGTCAAGTGTGACACATCTCATAGTATAGGCGACACCACACCCCCTGTCAAGTGTCCCTCTTACAGTATTAATATCCACGACATTAATAACAATAACAGAAATAATAACAGAAATATTAATAACGATAATATTTCACAGTCACCGTAACCCAGGTTGGTTATGCTAGCTGAACGTAAAGCGAAGGTTAACCCGACCACAGTTTGGGGGTACAATCCCTACTCCCATGTCGTCCAACCCAAGGTTACGTATAGACAGCACTACCCAACCCGGCACGTGAACAAATCAAGTACCAATATCATACAAAAGCCGGCAAATCCTCGGCAAGACATTTATCATGACATGCCGGCAACATCCTCGGCCATGTCCCAAGTTCTTGCTATCTAAGCATGGCGTAGTAAGCGTTACTACGATATAAATTTAAGCTACCTCGACGTAGCGTTTAGACCGGCACATACCTCGGTCGAGTCACAATCTCGCTATTTATAACAAACAATAATAGCAAGTAATTCACATCATTAATCCTAACCATTGTTAGGTATATATATGCGTACATGAAGCATACTAGCATGAAGGAAGAGTCCACAAGCACAATAGAGGTCAAGTCTCACTTACCTCGAAATTCGGGCTCAAATGCCGGGAAGAATCTCCTTTCCCGCTCGCCTTGCCCGCGAAGGACTCTCCACTAGGTCTATTAAGACAAGATATAGCACATATGAGTGCTCAATTATAGCTATTTAAGCCTATAGGCATCCTAGGGTAAAAATTACCAAAATGCCCCCGGGTAGGGCCGAGCCCTAAATTTACAAAATGTACTTTTCCGGACTCCCCACGCTCCCGTGAGTCCAAAAGTACACTTAGATTCCACATGCGAGCCTTGCTCGATGTCTTTCCCCAATTCTTAAGAATCTAGGGTTCTAACCCATTTCCAAGAATCAACCCTTTGATTCTTGTGTTAATCAACATAAAGATGGATTGAAAGGGCTTACCTTAAGTGTAAGTATGATTGGGTCTTCAAGAAATACCCAAAAATTGCCTCAAGAGCTCACCAAATGATTTTTATAAGTTATGAACCGAAATGGCCCGAAATGGCTTTTTTATAGCAGTTTTTTTGCCTCTGTGACAGCTTCTTTTGAGAAAATCATAACTTTTGATAGGAATGTCCAAATGACCTGAAACCGGTGCCATTAGAACCACACTCAAAGGGCTACAACTTTCATGTTTTGAGTTTTTCCTAATTCCTTACGGATTGGCCGGAAAATCAGCTTTTATCCGGCTGTTTGCGCCAAAACAGAACAGAAAAGTCGCACCAGATTTTCTACTGTTTTAGGGGCAAAACGGGACCCTACGAAGCTCGGAATGATCCCAATTTTGCACACAAGTCATAAAATACTTGGGTGACATGCTCGTCAAGACGGAACTCAATTTGGACCTCCAGAACTCAAAAAGTGGGTCCCACGGCAAAGGTTCAATTTTTGACTTTCGCCAAAATAGCGAAATTTAACCAAACGACCTCAGAATCCAATTTTGAAGGTTGCTACATATCATAAATGACGAGACGGACCTAACGGTGTGCTCGGATTTTCCATCGGGGTTCGTTTACTCAAAACGACCTATCGAAACCCCATATTCCTTTCCGGAATTTCATAAACGGATCCTTTTCTCGAAAACCTATCAAACGGACTCCGTTTCGACTCAGATTTCACAGACGGGTCATAAATGACCTAACGGAGCTTTTGGGACTGTCGACATGCAAATCGAGGTCCCGGATCCCGTAACGACTATTTGAGGGTCGTTACAGTTTGTGTCATGGTTTTAAACTATTTGGAAATCCATTGTTTGTTTAAAATGAGCAAGATGAAGTGTTGGAAGGTGATTTTAGTATTAACAATTCATTATTTTCTCAAATGATTCTTGTGACTTGCTTGAGAGTGATAATTGTGTGGATGTTAGCAAGCTAACTCCCAAAATATTTGTTGAAAGCTTGTCCAATGTTTGGAAGTCCTCCAAAGGTGAAGATTGTTCCTTAAAGGAGGGAGGCATTAGTGATTGTAGTGGTAAAGTAATAGACGCTAGTTTTAGTGTCAATTTCTTTACTTTATCTATTCCTAGTCTTGAGCATACATTTAAAGTGGATTTTGCTAGAGTCTCCAATGTTAAAAGTGATAAATTGTCAATGGAGACTTGGCATGAGTTGAATGAGTCTAAAAATGAAGATTGTTTTGTAAATGAGCTTGCTTATTGTTGCTTTTATAGCCAAGTTTTTGATATTGGAATTGGAAAAATATTCTTTATGGTTGATTTTGATACTTGGCTATATCATAAGAGTGTACACTTTGAGCATGAGTGTGTGAGTTTTGTTCCATCCTCTTTGTTGTGTAGTGATTGGAAAGTTATTGAGTTGGTACTTATTCACGTCATGGTTTTGCAAGGTACAAATTCGAGGAAGAATTCCTTTAAAGAAGGAGGGAATGATGCGATCCGGATGAGTACTCAAAGCCAGGGAGGGTTCACGCTGAACATCTGGAGCTTGGAATGCTTCAAAAGGGTTTGGAAACCGAGAATCAAGAAAATGAGAGCTTACTGGAACTTGCTTCAGCACTATCGCGAAGCAAGAGACGCGATCGCGCAGAGGCAGCTAGCTCAACTGCGTGATCGCGAGCATAAGAGCGCGGTCGCGATGAAGCGATTCATGTATGGGCGCGGTCGCGTAGAGTCCAACGCGATCGCGATGGTGTTTCAGATCATTGTACGCGATCGCGATGCACATGACGCGATCGCGAAAAGGCCGTATCAGACAGTTTAACAGTTTGATATTTTGTACCTAGGGACTACTTAGTCATTTTGTAATAAACCTAGGGATTACTATATATAGTGTCATTAGGAGTACTTAGCCTTAGTTAGACTTTGATGATGAAGATGATTGTGAGTGAACAATAGCTAGGTATGTTACTTGAGCACTTTATTTCCTTGGTTTGCAGTTGAATGTTGATTCAATTGAGGACTAAATAGTATAGGTTCTTTTTGGTTGTTGTCTTAAGGGGGTGATTAGGCCACTTTTTCCTAATCCACTTCCTTAATTCCAAATCAATTCAAATTGGGTCTTGCTTTTATCAATTTATTTTCTTGTTATTTTCCTAATCCTAGTTAGGATCGTATCACCCCCACCCCCCCCCCAAAATACACATCACTCTTCCTCAGGTTAGCTTGCAGTCCAGATGCTCGAGAGAACTGGAGGAAACCATTACGAAGCTTGAACACAGCTATAGCATCGCCTCTTGCAAACAACAACAAATCATCTGCAAAACTTAGGTGGGTAATGCCAAGTCTTGCACATCTAGGATGACTTTTGAACTGTTTGTCTGCTCTCAGTTTATGTAGAATTCTACTCAAATATTCCATTGAAATAGCAAATGAGAAAGGTGAGATAGGATCACTTTGTCTTAGTCCTCTTGTAGCATCAAAAGGTACAGCAGGCTCTCCATTCACTAAGACAGTGTAGCTCATTGTTTTAATGCATTGCATCACCCACCCTATGAGCTTTGTAGGAAATCTGAGCCCTTCCATAACCTGCTCTTGGTATACCCACTCCACTTAATCATAAGCCTTTTGCATATCCACCTTTATCATGCATCTTGGTGAGATATGCTTCCTTGTGTAGGCCTTGACTAGCTCATGAGCAAATATCACATTATCCCCTATCTTCCTCCCAAGAATAAAGCCAACTTGAGCTTCATTAATAATGGAAGTTATAACTTTCTGAATCCTAGCTACAAGTACCTTAGATATGAGTTTTTATAGCATAGTACAATAGAAAATTGGTCTAAAATCCTTGACTGTTTCTGGGCACACAATTTTCAGTAACAGGGTAATAGAAGTGCAGTTTATGGCTTTGGTCATCTTCCCTGTTGCAAAGAACAACTTTACAGCTCTCATAACCTCCTCTTTGATCACAGTCCAGGCTCTTTTAAAGAACACTGCATTGTATCCATCGATTCCAGGAGATTTATCATCTCCAATAGCAGACAGTCCTTCTCGTATGTCAATATCAGTCACATCAGCACATAGTTGAAGCTGTTGCTCATGACTCAAGGATGGTCCTAGCTTCATAATTTCCCTATCAACTGCTGGCAAACTGGTAGCAGCAGCCCTCATCGAAGATTTATAGAATTGCACGATTTCCCCTTTGATGTCATCAGGATCTGTGAGTTTCTTTCCATCTAAAGCCATAAGTTCATCAATCTGCTTCTTTGTTTTCTTTCTTGAATAAGTGTTGTGAAATACTTAGTGTTTGAGTCACTAAGTTTTATCCACTTACTCCTTACCTTTTTGTTGTAATGCACTTTCTTCCATTAAACTCCACTTCTCCAATTGCATCAATGTAGTTTTCTCCTACTCATGTAAAGTCATTGAGTATTGCTGTTGTAATGCACCTTGGATTACTCTCAATTCTTCTTTTGCCTTTGCTAGTTTTTGAGCTATGCCTTTGAACTCATCCCTGTTCAGTTTCCTAAACTTCCCCCTAAGCTCTTTCAGTTTCTTCGACACATTTTCCATTACATCTTGATCCAGCTTTAAATTCCATCCCTCCTTAACTAGCTGCAGGAATGACTCATGATCGGCCTATGTATTGAAGAACCTGAATGGGACTTTAATGCTTTTTTTGGATCTTTGTATTGTCAGCAACATGGGAGCATGATCTAATATATATGGCACATCATACTCCAGTGTCAAATGTCTCCGTTTCATCATCCATTCATCATCACCAAAAGCTCTATCTATCCTACTATAGATTTTGTCATCACCACTCTGATTATTGGTCCATGTATAAAACTCTTCTTTCCATGTTAGCTCACATAGGAAAAGCTGCTACACACATTCCCCAAACTCTTTAATCTTTGCACTTATCACTGGATTACCATGAAGCCTGTCCTGTGGAGCTAAGATAGCATTAAAATCTCCACAGACAAGCCATGGGCTGGACACTTTTCTGCTCACATCCTGTAGCTGCTTTCATAATGCTCTTCTTTGTTCAGCAGTGTTGTATCCATAGATAACTGTCACCTCAAATTCAGTTCCATCACACTTATCTTTTATCTTGCAATGAAGCAGTTGTTCTTGCTTGATCACCCTTTGAACTTTGTATACCCTATCATCCCAGATACACCATGTTCTTCCATTGACAGCACTCACATAATTGTGCTCATATTGATAACCAGGGGCCTGCTTTTAAGATTCCAAGAGCTTTATGCTCCTTAACTCTTGTCTCCACTAATCCTGCAAATTTGATGTGCTTTGTCTTCATATAGTTCTTTAGCTCTTTTTTCTTATAATTTTTATTGAGGCCCCTGATATTCCAGAACAACCAAGTCATTGAATTAGTGAAACAGTCCCTCCCCTATCATGTGGGAGGTCCTTTTCACTCATAGACTCGTTGATTTCCAAAGCTGTGAAGTAGTTCCCTATTTATATCTTGGTAGCTGAATATTTCTTGGTTAATTTATATTCATCAACTAAAAATAAAAGGATCATTTTAGTAGTACAACTGGTTAATTTCTCGCTCACGCACCCTAGCTAGAAGTGTAGCTCATTTTAGTTTCAGAGTATGGAATGATAGCATGAGAAATACGGAGAACAATGCAATATTCATACACACTACACACATTTATATATAGTTGGAGAATACCTCAAATGATAGTTCAATATAATCATCTAAGCAAACATCAATCCTGATGATTGTAAAAACTCTCAACAAGTCTATCATTGAATCCTGCCAGTTTCATGTCATATTTTTTCTAGCAGGATATATATAGTACCTCATAGTATGATGAGTTTTTTTTCAAAAAGTAATCGGATAAGTATATACTTTTTAATGCAACCCGACGCTCGGCCAAACCATTCACAAGGAGCCAAGCTCGGGAGTTGCAACAGCTATAGGCTATGTTCGCACAACTGGAGCTGATTGAGCAAGTGTTGGAGGTTTCAGGGCAATTCTGCATGCTCACTGCTTCTGGAATTGAAAATACTCATCGCAATCGCGAGTGCACAGACGCGATCGCGAAGGGCCAGAAAGAAGACCTACGCGATTGCGAGCAGCCAGACGCGATCGTGGAAGATAAAAAGGAAATGAAGCGCGATCGCGCGTCCACAGATACGATCACGCCAAAGGCTGGTTGAAGACCTTGCCTGCGCGATCGCGTGACCATAGCCGCGATCGCGTGGCTATGATTTAATGCTCAGCGCGACAGCGCCCGTTCCTGCACGAACGCACTGAGACGAGGATCAGAAAGCCCAACAATAGCTAATGACTTGAAGGCCCATTGTTAAGGGTTAATTAAGGCAAATGTGCCACACTATAAATACTATTATTGTCATTAGCTTACCTAGTTTTTTATGACAATTGACAAAGTGAGGAATTTAGCTAAGCTTGTTTGCTTTAGCACATTATTAATCTTTGATTTGCAATTAGTCTTAGCTAATTGAGGATCAAATAGAATTGGTTCTCTTGTTTAGGTCATTAAGGAGGTAATTAGGCTAATTTCCCAAATTCACTTCTTTAATTCTTCTCTAATCAAGTTGGGTATTTCTTTAATTCTTGTTCTTTTAATTTTTGTGTCTTTAATTTTCGTATCATTTGGTATCAGAGCCGGATTAGTGTTTGTTTTAACAATCACTAACCCAATTTTGTTCATCAAGTCAAAAAAAAAAAAAAAAAAAAAATATATATATATATATATATCCAAAAATCTAAAAATATGAGTCTTAGGATTAGGTTTCTTTTGGGTAAAATTTTTGTTACCAATTGAAGATATTGTTGTCTAGAAACTACTCCAAAAAGGAATTGATCAAACAACAACATCTTGAGGCTGAATTGAAGGATTGAAAATTTAGGGTTCTTCATCAAGAAATTGGGGCTTTTGAATTTGGTTGTTGATATTGAAGATTCAACTACTGGGATTTGTTCACGGATCAACAAGGAGTATAAATCTCAAATTTGGAGCAAAAATACGGTGGTTTGTGAAGATTCAAGTTGAAAAGTGGGTTTGAAAATCGGGTTCTGCTTCAAGCCAAGAAGCTTACGCGATCGCACAACATCCAGCGCTATCACGCAGGCTACTAATTAAAAGGCCTACGCGATCGCGACAGTCCTACGCGATCGCGCCATTACCACCAGCAAAGCCTTCGCGAACGCGACGCACTCACACGATTGCGTTGAACAACAATTTCCAGAAAAACAGATTCTTAAACAGATTGTTCACAGCAGCCCTGTAACAGTTCCCAATCAACCGGAACCCAATTTCAGCATCAAGAACAGTGGGTTTCTAGATCACAAACGAAATTTCATCCAATTCCGAATCCGATTCGTGCCAATTCGATTCGTGCCTTTCTTTCTTCCCTTTCTTTAAACTTTCCTAAATTGCTTTCGTCAGTTTCAATTGTCCGTTTCTTGTCACAACAATTCCTTTCGATCCCGAATTAACTTGAGTTTGATTGTCAAGTCGAATTTAGTGTGCAAAGAATAAACTTGCAATAGCCAAGAGTGGAAAAAGGCAAGTGTGGTGAGAGTATTAGAGTGAGTAAAAGCCGAATGTTGAGTGCAAACATGAGTGAATTGAGTGACATCAATTTGAGCGTAAACACTTAGGGAGCGACTCGGTGAGGACTCTTTCTACTAACTTTGTTTGTTTAATTGTCTGTAGGTACGATGGCTCAAAAGGAAGTCGAGGCAGATATGGAAGTTAAAACCATGATCCAAGCCTTGGTAGCAAGTGTGAATTCAATGAGGGAGACGGTTGATGAGCTATCTCGGAAAGACAAGCTTCGGGAAATGGGTAAGCAAGTGGTTGGCACACCTCCAACCGTGGGGGTGCGGGGTAATGGACCAAGCCAAATCTCTTGGGCCAATGACCGCTACTCTCACATGGTGGTCCAAGATACCTATTCTCCAAATGTCACTCCACAAGCAAAGGATCCCACTCATGACTTCCCAAGAAATGAACAACCAAGGGATGACACTCCAAGACCACTTGAAGTTGAGACTTTTCATGAGCATGAGAACTATTACAATGACCCATTTCACTACCCGGGGATGCCCGTCGAGGGGGAGCTGGGGGTCGAGGTGGTCGAATTGGGGGAGGTTACCAAGGGAGAGTGGATCGTGATGAGGACTACTATGACCACGGGGGTTATTGTGGACAACGGAGACATCATGATGAAGATAGGGGGTGAACATTATCAAGGTCAACCTACCTACCTTCCAAGGTGAGAGTGATCCAGATGAGTACTTGGAGTGGGTGGTCAAGATGGAGAGAATCTTTCAAACAAACAACGTCCAAGATGCTACAAAGGTTAAGTATGCTATCACCCAATTTGAAAACTATGCTTCTACTTGGTGGGAGTCCAAACGAAGACAAACGGAAACACAAGGGCTCATTGCCAATGGAGGTTGGGCGGCTTTGAAAGCCATGATGGAGGCTCCGTTTCTACCTCCAAACTATGAGGATGAATTGATCAAGAAGTTCTACAATTTGAGGCAAGGAACCAAGAGCGTAATGGAGTATTTTGATGAATTTGAGAAGACTAGGACAAGGGCCAACGTGCTAGATGGTGACCGGTCTCTCATACCAAATTTTTGTGGAGGTTTGAATAGGGAGATCTCTTCTCCAATGGAATTGCACCGGTTTGAGAGCTTGAATGATGCATTCCAAGCAGCTCTCAAGGTGGAGAAAGGGATCAAGTTAGACAAGTCTTACAAGACTAAAAACATTCTTTCCACTTGAAACAAAGGAAAGGATAATGTGAAGGCTTATACCCCATGGGATAAAGCTCAGGAGCCCAAGCGGGAGTTCAAAGGCAACTTTAAAAGAACCAAGCCCAAAGAAGAGCCCAAGGCGGGATGTAATAAAGCTAAACTTGAAAGCTTATCTAACATTCAATGCTATAAGTGTAATGGCCGTGGCCACATGATGAGAGATTGTCCCAATAGGAGGACTATTATTGCTTTGGGTGATGGGGGATATGAAACGAGAGGTAGTGATGATGAGGAGATAGATAAGGGTATGCCATGTGACGATGATTTTGATGAGGAGCCGTTGGAGGGTGAGCAACTAAATGATGTCTATGCTATTCTTGTGGTGAGAAGAATAGTGGGGGTGCAAGTAAAGGATGAGTCGAGTCAAAGAGAGAATTTGTTCCATACATATTATAAGGTTCAAGGGACTACTTGCTCTCTAATTATTGATAGTGGTAGT
This sequence comes from Petunia x hybrida, assembly GCA_037355625.1. Lineage (NCBI taxonomy): Eukaryota > Viridiplantae > Streptophyta > Magnoliopsida > Solanales > Solanaceae > Petunia > Petunia x hybrida. The sequence continues at coordinate 87,370 of JBBBVM010000654.1, read as the reverse complement.
TGTGTCAACGTGGTGAGCACCACTTTGATAGAGCAACTCAAACTACCCACTAGAAAGCGTCCACAATCTTACAAACTCCAATGGTTGAATGAGTGTGGTGAACTAAAAATGACCAAGCAAGCCTTGATTAAATTCAAGATTGAGGACTACCATGATGAGCTTTTATTTGATGTGGTTCCTATGCAAGCTTTTCATATCTTGCTTGGTAGGCCTTGGCAATATGACCGCTTGGCAAGGCATGATGGCAAAACTAATAGGTATGCCTTGGAAGTGGGGGGTCGAAAGTTTGTTCTCAACCCATTGACCCCGGCGCAAGTGAGTGAGGGTTATAGGAAGATGAGAGAGTTGAATTTGAAAAGAGAGAAAGAAAAGAAAGAGGGAGTTGTGGAGGAAGGGAGAGGGAGTTGTTACTCAAAAGAGTGAGGAAACAAAAGAGGGAGTGAACTTGTTCTTGTCTAGGAATGAGTGTTTGAAAGATGTGGAGGAAGGAGGACCCATGATTCTCCTCCTACACAAGGAACATGTTTTGCTTACTAATGAACTAACCCCTTCTTTGCCTAGTTCTATTTCTTCTCTTTTGCAAGGTTATGAAGACATCTTCCTCGAGGAGTTGCCTAGTGGATGGCCACCACTAAGAGGCATTGAGCATCAAATTGACCTTGTTCCAGGTTCCCAATTTTCCAACAAGGCCGCTTATAGAAGCAACCTGGAAGCTACCAAAGAACTCCAAAAGCAAGTGGAGGAGTTGCTTGGAAGAGGCCTTATGCAATAAAGCTTGAGCCCGTGTGCGGTGCCGGTCATCCTAGTGCCAAAGAAAGATGGGACTTGGCGCATGTGTGTGGATTGTAGAGCCATCAACAATATCACGGTAAAGTATCGTCATCCTATCCCTAGGTTAGATGATATGCTTGATGAGTTATGTGGATCTTGTGTGTTCTCTAAAATTGATTTGAGGAGTGGATACCACCAAATCCGGATGAAACCGGGTGATGAGTGGAAGACGGTCTTTAAGACTGACTTTGGTCTTTATGAGTGGCTTGTCATGCCTTTTGGCTTGTCCAATGCTCCTTCAACCTTCATGAGGTTGATGAATCATATGCTCAAATCCTTCATTGGGAAATTTGTTGTAGTTTACTTTGATGATATCCTTATCTATAGCAAATCCATTGATGAGCATGCTAATCATTTGAAACAAGTGTTTGATGTCTTGAGAAAGGAACAATTGTTTGCTAATTTGAAAAAGTACTCTTTTTGTGTTGAGAAAGTTGCTTTCCTCGGTTTTGTGGTGAGTGCAAATGGTGTAGAAATAGATGAGGCTAAGGTGGAGGCCATTAGAGATTGGCCCACTCCTAAAAGCATTGGTGATGTTAGGAGTTTTCATGGGTTGGCTAGTTTTTATAGGAGGTTTGTGAGGGGATTTAGCACCATAGCCGCATCATTGACCGAAGTGATAAGGAAGGATAAGGCGTTTGTGTGGGGGAAAGAGCAAGAAGAGGCTTTTGCAAAATTGAAGGAAGTCCTTAGTTCCACACCTCTTCTTCAATTGCCAAACTTTGATAAGACCTTTGAGATTGAATGTGATGCCTTGGTGAGGGCATTGGCTCATTGGCAACATTACTTTTGGTCCAAAGAATTTGTTATTAGAACCGACTACCAATCCTTAAAGCACCTCAAATCCCAAGAGAAATTGAATGTGAGACATGCCAAATGGATGGAGTTTCTTGAGACCTTTCCTTATGTCATCCATTACAAAAAGGGGAAAGAGAATGTGGTGGCGGATACCATGTCAAGAAAGTTTGTGCTTTAATCAATAAGGCATTGTTGTTGAATACCTTGGGGTCCAAACTCATGGGTTTTGAAAGTATGAAGGAGATGTATGTTAATGATCCGGAGTTTGGATAACTTTATGCTAATTGTGAAGTGGAGGAAATGGGTAGAAGAATCAATCGAATGTGTGGTGAGGAGGAACTTAGTGGTGATGTGGAGAAAAAGAGATTTCATAAGTTCGATGGCTTCTTGTTTAGGAATGGGAAGTTGTGTGTGCCTAGTTCATCTTGGAGGGAGTTGCTAGTGAGAGAGGCACATAGTGGGGGACTAATGGGGTATTTTTTAGTGGGCAAGACCATGGAGATTCTTATGGAGCAATTCTATTAGCCCAAAATAAGGGTGGATGTTGTGAGGGTGTGTGGCCAATGCTTGGAGTGTAGGCAAGCCAAGTCAAAGCTACTTCCACATGGTTTGTACTCACCCCTTCCCATTCCTTTAGGTCCTTGGCTTGACATTTCTATGGGTTTTGTCCTTGGATTTCCTAGGACCAAAAGGGGAAAAGACAGCATTTTTGTGGTTGTTGATAGATTTTCTAAAATGGCTCATTTCATTCCATGTCACAAGGTTGATGATGCATCTCACATAGCCAATTTGTTTGTTGGCAATGTGCTTAAATTGCATGGAGTCCCAAAAACTATTGTTAGTGATAGGGATCCCAAGTTCCTTAGTCATTTTTGGAAGGAGCTTTGGGGGAGGCTTGGCACTAAGTTGTTGTTCTCCACTTCATGCCACCCCAAAACCGATGGCCAAACCGAGGTTGTTAATAGAACCTTGGGTGCCATGCTTAGAGCAATGGTTAAGGGGAAACTAGCTTCTTGGGAAGAACATCTACCTTTGATTGAATTTGCTTATAATAGGACCATGCACACATCTACTTGCATGACACCTTTTGAGGTGGTGTATGGCTTTAATCCCCTTACCCCATTGGATCTTACGCCTTTGTCTAGTGATGTTGTCTTAAGCTTAGATGCCAAGGTGAGAGCTCAAGAGATGAAGCAACTTTATGAGAAAGTAAGGAAACAACTCGAGAAGAAAAACCAAGAAGTTGCCAAGAAGGCAAAAAAAGGAAGGAAGAAGGTTATCTTCGAGTCTGGTGATTAGGTATGGGTTCATTTCCGGAAGGATAGGTTCCCAAATAAGAGGATGAAAAATTGATGCCTAGAGGCGATAGCCCCTTCCAAGTCCTTGAAAGCCTCAATGACAACGCGTACGAGGTGGACTTGCCAAGCACTTACCAAGTGCACAACACGTTCAACGTGTGTGACTTGTCTCCCTTCGAAGTCAAAGATCAAGTGAATCCGTGGACGGATTCTTCTCAAGATGGGGAGAATGATGCAACCCGACGCTCGACCAAACCATTTACAAGGAGCCAAGCTTGGGAGTTGTAACAGCTACAGGCTATGTTCGCACAACTGGAGCTGATTGAGCAAGTGTTGGAGGTTTCAGGGAAATTCTGCATGCTCACTGCTTCTGGAATTGAAAATACTCATCGCGATCGCGAGTGCACAGACGCGATCATGAAGGGCCAGAAAGAAGACCTACGCGATCGCGAGCAGCCAGACGCGATCGCGGAATATGAAAAGGAAATGAAGTGCGATCGCGCGTCCACAGACGCGATCGCGCCAGAGGCTGGTTGAAGACCTTGCCTGCGCGATCGCGTGACCATAGCCGCGATCGCGTGGCTATGATTTAATGCTCAGTGCGACAGTGCCCATTCCTGTGCGAACGTGCTGATACGAGGATCAGAAAGCCCAACAGTAGCTAATGACTTGAAGGCCCATTTTTAAGGGTTAAGTAAGGCAAATGTGCCACACTATAAATACTATTATTGTCATTAGCTTACCTAATTTTTTTATGACAATTGACAAAGTGAGGAATTTGGCTAAGCTTGTTTGCTTTAGCACATTATTAATCCTTGATTTGCAATTAGTCTTAGCTAATTGAGGATCAAATAGAATTGGTTCTCTTGTTTAGGTCATTAAGGGGGTAATTAGGCTAATTTCCCTAATTCACTTCTTTAATTCTTCTCTAATCAAGTTGGGTCTTTCTTTAATTCTTGTTCTTTTAATTTTTGTGTCTTTAATTTTCATATCACTTTTAGTCTCTTAATAACTAGTGTTTCTATTTGAAAAACTAGTTAAATATCGATTTATTTGCTATTGCATATACATATGTTATCATCATTGAACAATTATTGGAATATTGATTTGATGAGGTACTCTAAGTGAAATTTTCACTCGCAAATTTTTAGGTTTTCACTTAATTTTAATTTTTTAAATATTTTTCTTATAGGTAAGAAGGTTCACAGAGCGAGCATTCATACAAGTGCTTTATTTTTTTTTTTTTGTGCAAATTGAGCAATTTGGTACGTGGACTTAATTTTGAGTATTTTTTTGGTAGTTTTAAAAAAATAGGCACTTCATAGTCAACCCAACACTTCCAAAAGACACTAGTTTCTACACTTTGGAAGTGACCTCAGCTCCAGCACCATTGTCGGACCAAGGTGGTGGAGCCACTTTACCGACGCAAACACCACCACTCATCGGAGTGTAGTACTACTCTAACGATGGTGGTGGTTGTATCAAAGGTTTCTCGACTCGATATAGCTCTGCTGCTACTTCAATTTATAATGCGAAGAGAGTCACTGCCATACTACTGAAATAAGTGTAAAGTATGTATAATGGAGTCTTCAATATTGACATCATCGACAATAATTTCTTGTTCAGAAAAGGGTCAGATTTACCCATGTACTTTGGTCATAAGGAAACTTCATCCTTCGTTGTACTTTTCTAACAAATTTGCCCCTACCCTTACTAAAGTCTCACATATACTCTCCTTTATGACGGAGCTCTATATTGGCCCGTCCAGTTGAAATTTTTTCCACGTTGGACGCCATGTGGACACCAACTAAGAAATTCTATAACCCAAACCCTTAATAAAACCTACATGCTAACCCGAAACACAAACCCGAATTATCAGAATATAAAAAGCCACTACCCGTTTCCGTTTTTCCCATTTCTCTCCTTTTAATTTGGATCCGAAGTTAAAAAGTCTCTAACGTCTGAATTGGTATTTGGTCGTCAATATTTATTAAGTTTGAGATTTTTTAAGGAAAATTGTTTGATTTTAGTTACGTCATCTTGATTTTAGTTACTTCATCTGTTATTGCGTAGTTATTTCATCATTTTTCTGTAATCGATTTAGGGTTTTGTATTAATATTTTTATTTTTCGATGTAGATTTTAACACATTTATTTAGTTTATTTGTTAGTTTGTTATGTTTTGTTCGCATGTGTTTACTTTTTGTTGTTATGTGGTCGAGTTGGTTAGGGTTTTGTAGAGGGTTCATCCTTGACGGTTTAGGATTTTGTAGTGGGTTCATCCTAGATTGTTTAGGGGTTTGTATACAACTTCCAAGATGGATTGGTGGTTTAGGATTTTGGAAGATGGTGGACCCATTACCAAATTAATGAAACTGATGGTTTTTTTTTTGGGGTTTAGGGTTGTTGATGTTGGTAGTTGGTTCCATTTGTTAGCCATTTCACCCAACAAGTGGGACATTAGTATATGTTTTTCCAGTATGTGAAATTATTGTGGGGGACACATTATGTGCTAATGTAATTTTTGGTCCCATATTAAAATATTTGTATGTAGTTATAACAAAATTATTATAATTTTCAGATCTTTGTGGGACCATTACTCATTAAAGCTCATAATTTTGTAACTTTTAAATCTTGCTTAATTTCCTATTTCTTTTATGTTATTGTGATAACAGGTTATGAGCCCTGGTGAAGGTGGACCTATTATTCCACCATGGTGGTGACTGGATAAGAAGTTCACAAGTTGTCTATTCAAGGAAGGACTTGCATATTTTTAGAGTGTATGATCCTAAACATCTATCTTACATTGATTTGGTTAATGAGTTTACTAGACAGTCAGGGTGTGTAGGAGTTCAACAATTATTAGTAACAATTACTTCTGGTAAATATTATGAAGTGGATGGGGATGGTGGAATTAGAACCTTACTAGACATGGTTAGTAAATCCTTTAATGTTTTCAACTTGTATGTTGTAGAAGATCATGAACCACATATTTATGTTCCTAATATTACCCACCATTCTGAGTCTTATACAAATATAGAGCATGTTGCTGGCACTGATTGTACCTCTAATGATGATGCTTCTAGTGGTAATGAATCTGAATCTCCAGATTATGATTCTGAAGAACTAGAGAGACTTGCATCTCCAAGGAAAAGAGATAATCACTAAAAAAACTAACTGACTTCAATAATATAGATGATTCCATGTGTTTCACTAGTATAGCTGAAGCTAGGAGGGTGATGAATTTCTATACCCTATCCAATGGGTTTAGTTTAGAAATTCTTATTCTTAAAAGTGATAAGACAAGGCTTAGGTATAAATGTGATCTTGGATGCCCATTTAAGTGTCTAATCTCAAAGGATGGAATCACTCTTAGGGTTAGGTTCAAAACATTGGTGAATAAGTATACTAGTGAAACTGCCTATGACAACCCAAGGGCTAATAGTAATACCATAGCTGAATACTTCAAGGAAAAGTTGTAGTACTGCCCTAAATATAAGGTGAAAAAATGAGAGTAGATCTGAAAGTTTAGTTTGACCTAAATGCTAGTCATTCAAAGTGTAGAAAGGCCAACAAAATGATTCATGGAATCTTAAAGACAGTTTTAGAGATAAGTACAACAGATTAGAGAGTTATGCTAATGAGTTGAGAATTAGCAATCCTGGATCACATGTGATTATTAACATCTCAAATGATGCTCTGGCTCAAGGAAAAATAAGGTTTCTAAGAATGTATGTATGCTCCATGCCTTGAATATGGGGTTCAATGATAGGTTAAGACCCTTTATTGGCTTGGATGTGACATTCTTTAGAGATAAAGTCAGTGATCAAGTGTTAGTTGTTATGGCTGTAGATGCCATGAATCAATTCTATCATATTGTTTGGGCTATTGTGGACAAGGAAATAAAGATCACATGGAAGTGATTCTTGGCCCTGCTTCAACAGTCATTACATCTGGAAATGGGGGAAGGCTTCATATTCATATCTGACATGCAAAATATACTTGTTACCTATTTATTATTAATTTTGTTAACTTATATTTTTTATTAATTTTGTTTAATTTTTTTTCTGCACTTGATTGATATAATGAGGGTTTGGTTGAAGCAACGAAATAAGTCGTGCCTGAAGCTACCCACAAATTTTATGTTAAGCATGTGGAGTCAAACTGAATGAAGAAATGGAGAAATGATGTTTCCAAGCAGTATTTTTGGGGGGCTGCCTGGAGTAGTTATCATGAGGAATTTGAAGACCAACTGGACAAGATTGGGGAGATGGCTAAGGAAGCTGCAGATGACTTGGTTGCATATCCACCAAGTCAATGGTGTACGGCATATTTTGATACAGCTTGCAAGAACCAGACAGTAGATAACAACTTTACTGAGTCCTTCAATTCATGGATCCTAGAGGCTAGGCATAAGCCAATTATTAGGATGTTGGAGGACATTAGAATTAAGGTGATGAAGCTGTTGGTTGATCATGAGGCTCATTAGTCCACGCTCAACCTACACCTCAATGGGTGAGGGGCGATCGCCAAAGATATAGTACCCGATTGAGAGTCGGGGTTGATTTCCACAAGGAGCTAGCACATGTTCTATATGTAGAGAGAATAAAGTTGAGTTATATGGATTGTTCGACTATTCCTAATTAAGGAATGAAAATTGTTTATGACTAAAGTAAAAGCAATTACCTAAACATACCACTAATTAGCATATAATATTTATGTGATTGAATAAGTTGTAAAATAAGGAGAGAAAACTAGGGGTTTACCCATTCAAACAAGACTCTATTAACCTAACACTCTTATAGATAATTATTAATGGTCGGACCTTCAAATTTAACCCTCTAAAACCGTTAGATATAGAGAGGGTCTACCAAGTTAAGCCCGTTGGGGTCAATAACGAGGCGCATAAAATCCTAATCCAAAGACCCGGACGGGAATGATCATTTTGGGTCTTTCCCTTTAGATGGGATAGGCTTGTAAGCCAATATAATTCTTGCTAGTTTCTATAAACCTAAACCTTCAACCTCGTTAGGGTGATGAAGGCAAAGTGGGCTTTAGCTCAAGTGTGGCCACACCTGAAACCCTTTTCATGTTAAGAACAATAGAAACTAGATTAATATTAAGCAATAAATTTTGTACGATTAAAACGAGTGTTGTAGTTAAAATAATCAAGTCATTATGGATTAACCCCTAGTATAAGTTTAGCTACTCATACTAGGGTTCAACATAATCATAGTAAGGAATGAAATAGCAAGAATCATGTAATGGAATAGATGAAAGATTGAAATCCTTACAAAAATTATTGTTAAAACCCTGGCTTGCTTTCCAAGAATATTCAAAAGTGAAAACGAAAAATATTCTAAAATATTTTTAGATCCTCTGCCTTAGAGGCATAATGGACGATTTATAGGCATGGGTTTAAAAGCCAAAAATCTAATTATAAAAAATTCTGTTTCAGACTGTTTCAACATTCAGCCGATTCCATCTGGCAGTCGCCTAATGCTGAGTTCTGACTTCCTTCTTGTCTTCCGCCATTCAGGTTCGACGGGCGCCCATCAAGCGGCAGAATGTGCAGCTTCATTACTTATCTCCTGAGCACACTATGAGTACCGGCGGGCAGCCGATTACTCTGCGGACCCGCCGATCACTTTCAGCCTATGATTCGGGGGGTCACCCTTTCACTTTGGTGGCTTGTCTTCAGTTCTTGAACTCTTATCTCTCCAGCAAGTAGCTTCATCAATTCAGCCATTTATTCAGCGAGGGCACATCCTGTTCTGCTGCTACCTTGTTTCCATGTCATCAATTTATAGTCAATTTTCCTTGTATTTTTGTTCTTTCTTCATTCCTTTTGGCTTTGTAAGTATGGATATCAAAGAATTCTTGTAACATGGAGATTTACATAAAAATTTCACGTATATTAAAGCTAAAAAATATAAAAACTAGTCTAAAAGAGTAAATAATAAGTATAAAATGCCAACACATCACTCATTTGATCAAGTGGGATACAAACTTCATTCCTTATGTTATAAAGCTATAAAATTCATACATGAATATTGCTCAAAAATGTAGAGTTATCTACAAAGGTGATGATGGTTTTGAAGTGACTCATGAAAATGACAAACACACAGTAGATATTGGTGAAAAAAATGTACATGTAGGAAGTAGGACCATACTGGAATCCTATGTGGGCATGTCATTAAAGCACTCTTATACAAGAAGATAGATCATATGTTAGAAACCCACAGGTGGCATAGCAAGGAAGCATGCCCTTACTTATAAACACAAGTTGCAACCATTAGATGAGATAAGTTTTTGAAGATTTTACCATCACATGCAATGGAGCCACCTGAGTTTCTCAATACGGCTGGTCAGCCTAGGGTAAAGAGAAAAAGAAACAAAGATGAAGCAATCAAGAGGTGGGAATAGTATTTAACTTCAAGAAAAAGGGAGGATGATGACCTGTACCACATGTTGACAGCTTGGTCACAATTAAAGAAGATGTAACAAGCTATCATTTTTGTATAATTATATTTGATTTTCTTTAAGTTATTTGTGTTGACACTTAATTACTTTTGCATAACTCCAAAAGAAAACAACCAGTTAAGGGCAAGGGTAAAAGGAAGACAGGATTGGTTGATGAGGCTAGTGAAGATGAACCACATAGAACCCACCAAGCTGGCCCTCCACTCGGATTTGATGTACCTGAAGAAGACATGCAGTTATCACCCCTACAACCTAGCTAAGCTACTAAGGTAGATAGATGGGTGTTTATGCCCAGGCCTTCTGTGAGGCCAATGAAGCAGCCACCATTATTCCAACATCAGTCCAGTAGCAGTGCAGATCCAGGCTTTGAATATCCTGGCGATGAAAGTGACCCAGAACCACCGATAAGGCCAATGAAAATATCAGAGGAAATGACAAGACTTAGAGAGGTTCAGCAGGAAGCCATACCAACTGCCACCAAAATTATTAAATTTGTGGGGGATTCGACTGAAGTGAGTCAACTAAGAAAGCTGTGATATTCACCAAAGAAACTTACATGGATGGGGGAAAGCTGCTATAACAGGACACCAACTTCAAAAAGAGAGAATGGCTAAGCTGAAGTCAAGGAAAGGCAAAAAAACTCAAGATGATGTGATTTGAATGACTGTATAGTGTCTATGTTCTTTTTGCAAAAACTTATGGTTATTTGTCTTTATCTTTGTGAAACTTGTGTAGTTAAATGCTATGAAAGCTTTAATAGGGTTGTTTATTGGTTAGTGATTGCTAAGAGATGTCATAGGTGCATATTTGACATCCCCTCTGCCCATATATTATACAATCCAAACATGTTTTGGCTTTAATATAATATTATGTTTAGACTATATCTTAGTAGAAGTCATGCCTCTTTTGTAATGTTTTGGCTTATGTTTTGCTATTGGAGAATAAGAGGAACAATTAACTAGAACAAACAATTCATTTCATTATATTAAGATGGAACACTAACTACATTATTGCATTGCAAAATCAAAATCAAACACACACAAAAACTAGTACACAAACATAACACTACAATTAGTCCACTACTTTCATCAATGGTTTCGACAGATTCACTTCATAATTGTTGCGGCTAAGAAGCCAACAATTAGAGGCACACATCTTCATCTTCTAACAATTGGCCTTTTCCACCTTAGAATTGTTTAGAGTCTCCAAAACCTCAACTCTTTCCTTTAACTTGTCAATTTCAACCTTAAGAGATTCCACAACAGACAATTTAAGGAAACGGTAACCCTCAAAATAAGTTGAACCCTCCAACATATTCACCTTTTGCTTCAAACTATTCCTTTCAATCTTAAGAACACCTAACGACGACTTCAAATATCTAATTGCAATCAAAGCTCTCTCTGAGAACACAGCATCGTCCCATTCAAAATAACCACATGGACACTTCTAAAATCTCCTTCCAGCATTATCATGGGTCCAGGTGGTAATATTTTAAAGAACAGCACCACATCGACACCTTCTCTAAGATAAAGACCATGTTTTTGTGACATATTTGAATATGTGAGAGAGTAATATTTTAGAACCTTATATTTTTTTTTTTTGTGGAAGCTACAACAATGGGAATGAGGAAAGAAGAATGTGACTTTTAAATGGTTTAGGTCTTTAAAATTAAATTAGTTGCTTAGTTGGAGACCACATGGTGTCCAACATGGAAAAAATTCCAAGTGGATGAGCCACTGTGGAGCTCCGTCATAAATGAGGGCATATGTGAGACTTTTGCAACGGTAGGGGTAAATTTTCTAGAAAATCATAACAAAGGATGAGGTTTCCCTATAGACAAACTACAAGGGTAAATTTGACCCTTTTCCGTTTCTTGTTTAACTGCATCGAGATTTATTAATACTTGTAATTGCAGTCCTTTAATTTCTTAATTCCACCGCCATATTTTTTTTTATCTGCCATCATCTCACTTTATACTATTGAATCAACTCGCTCGCCTCCCTCTTCGAGCCGCAATATGTAAGAAAATTGATTCAAGTTTAAACTGGTTCATGGCGGTTTCTTATTCTCGAAGTTTGGTAGCAACCGATTCAGAAGGATTTTGTTACACCCATATGTCTAAAGTGACGTATATCATTCTAATGGCTTGTTAAAAATGATTTAAGTGAGTTTAAAGTCATAATAGGACCATATATGATGTTTATATATTGAATATAAAGTTTGAGAAAAATCGGATTTAAGTTGCGGAAAAACCGACTAAGGAATTTCTTTGTAACGAAGCTTTTTCAGCAATTAATTTTATATGTTATATGAAGTCTTTTAGGGACATATCATATACAAAATTGAAGATCTTGGAGTGTAGTTTTCAACACTTTTAACGGTTTATTCATACAATATCTGGATAAGAAGATATGAGCATCAGAAGTCAGGCAAGAAAAAGGGACATAAGCGCAAAAGAGGACTAAAACTGAAATGTTTCAAGTATAAAAGGAAAAATTCGCCTCCATCTCGTCATTTCCAGAAATCTAAAGAGATAAACAGTGCTCTCATTAAGTTTTAAGAAACTTTTATGATTTTGAAAGAAGGACGTCAATCGTAACTCGAAATTGAAGACGGATTGTGCCAAAACGCTCTACGCGATTAAGGTAACGTCATGCTACCTTCAATTTCGTTTATAATTTGAGTTTTAGAGTTACTTCATGGATAAGTAAAGTACCTAAATATTGTATTATAGCTTGTTTAAGCTTTAGAAGGTGTGGAGTTCAAGGGAAATAAGGTTTAGAAGCAAGAAACATCAAAGGTATGTAAGGCTAAACCTTTCTTTTGGCAAGGCATGTATCTTGCAGCTTTTGAAGCTTTTCTTAGTTCCAAACATGGTGTTACTTGTTGGATACTTGTATATCATTAAGGGAACCTTGTATATACTAGGTACTAAAATCCAAGGTGAACGACGTCCAAATCAGCAAGACAAAACGTTTCAAAATCTGGAAAATTGTTTTGATCTTTTGACAGTTGTTAGTATATTGATCATAACTCCTTGTACAAAATTGATATTTAGATGCTTTAAGAATTCTCAGAATCCTAAGACATATGTCTACAACTTTCATGAAGACCTTGAAGTCCATAACTTTGATCTACACTCTGAAAATTAGGTTGAAATTCAGGACAGTGGTGCTGTCCAGACATTCTATCTGCGGATTAGTTATGTCATCCAGTTGTCTCATCTTGTTATCCGTTTAACATGTTTATGTTATCAGTTTATTCGGGTATCCATTCTCATGTATAGTATAGTGCTGGTTCTGTTTTTGCGGATCATCCAGTTTCAGGGGAAACTCTGCCAAAAATTTTATGAAAATTCAAAGAGTTGGACAAATTCTGAGTTCTAGGTTGTGTCTATAATTCCATCCAGAGTTTTCTTATCATTCCTTTGAGTCCATATCTATTGTTGCCACATGTGTTATGCCTCATACATGCTCATGCTTATATTGTGATCATGTTATGTATGATTTGGAGTCCGCCATAGAGGCTGGACATTGGACACACAGTCTGGTCGCGTGTGATACTACCCATCTGGGGGATACAGCCCCTCTGGTTCAGGCGGGAGTTGAAACACCTAGTGTGACCGGGTGTCATTCACACACTCTGACCAGAGAGACTAGATATTACTGGCTGGGGGGGACATAGCCCATAACAACCGCCAGGTTTGTTATATACGCGTATATAGCCACAGTATGCACTGCATGATTATACATGAGGCTAGTTCAGGTTTTCAGTTACCTGATTTGGGAGGATACAACCCATAACACCGGACAGGTACTAGTTCAAATGTTCAGTTACCTGATTTGGGGGGATATAGCCCATAACACCAGATAGGTACCAGTTCAGATAACAGTCCAGTTTTAGCTCAGTACCAGTTATAAGTTCTCAGTTATCAGCCACCAGTTCTTAGCGTCAGTATCAGTTGACAGGTATCAATTCCAGTTTCAAGTAACCAGTTATCAGTCATATTACAGTTATTTATCAGTATAGTTCAGCTCAGTCTTCATTTTCAAATTCAGCTAGACTTCAGTTTATATTCAGATCATGTTTAGTACATCTTCAGATTTCCAGCTATATTGCTATGCTCCAGCTCATATTTACATATTTATATTCCAGCCTGATAGTTTCATTCAGCTATGATATATTATATGCTCATGCCTTACATACTTGGTACATATCGTACTCACGCCCTTTTCTGGGGCGCTGCGTTTCATGCCGCGCAGGTGCAGATAGATCAATGTTTGGACCACGTTAGTAGGCCATCTATCAGCTATTGGAGTCACTCCGCTTACTCCCGGAATTACTTATCTTTTGGTATGTGTATAGTCAGCCAGTTTGGGTATGGCGGGACCTTGTCCCGTCCTTTGTATATTCAGTTCAGCACTCTTAGAGGCCTGTAGATATGTCCCTATGTGGTGCGGTCAGTATGTTATGTATGTCAGCTTATGTTAGCCTTGTCATCTTTCCAGACTTTATGTTTTCAGTAAATATGTATGTATTCATAACCAGGTTGCCAGCTCATCTCTATAATTCATAGATTATGAGTAGGTTTAGTGATGATCGACACTTAGTGTCGGTTATCCGTCGCGGCCCTAGGTTGGGTCGTGACAAATTTACAGAGTGTTTCGAGCTCTGCGGCTTCATTTGCAGCTTGCGGTGGAGGAAATGATAGCTCAGGGGGTAATGTGATATCGCAGTTAAGGCTGTCTATTGACCCGGTTTGGGCCGGGACGCACCGGACCGGACCGGAAACCGGACCGGACCGGTTCGGAACCGGCTCAAGTCGGGCCAAAAGAAAAAAAAAAAATTCGGTCCGTTCCCGTCTCGGCAGAACCATTTTGGACCGGACGAACCGGACCAAAATGGACCGGAACCGGACCGGTCCGGACCGGAACCGGACCGGACCAGACGCTGATGGGCTTGCGAAAACTAGCCGTTGGGCAACGGCTATTTCAAGCTTAGCCGTTGGCCCAACGGCCAAAAACGGCTATTTTAGCCCCCCCACCCCCTAGGCGCCCCCATACCCCCCCCCCAACCTATTTTTTTCTATAAATACCATCATATTTCACCAATTTATTCACAATTTCTCAAATATTCTCTCTAAATCTCTATCAATCTCTCTTATTCCTACAAAGGCTATTTGCTAAATTGCATTACAAAAAACTATTTGGAGTAAAGTGGAAATATTGTTCGGTGCGGTTCCGGTCAAGTTTCAACTTTCACTTCTAAGTTCTACATTCTAAGTTCACGATATCAAGTAAACTCGTTCTTACTTTTTATTATCTATTTTATTTTTGTGCACTATTATTGTTTGTAGCATATTTTAGTAATTTGTTCGAAGCATATTTTAGTAATTATAAAAATGTCTAGAATTTGGAGATCAATTACGGGTAGTGGTCGTAGATCACGTGCTTCTAACCGAGGGGGGGATGATAGAATGGCTCGTGCTTTAGGTAAAAGACCAGTTGGTACTTCTAGCGCCCCTTCTCTTCTAGATGATTTTACTCAGGAAGATGACTCGCAATTTTTTCATGATATAAATTATGATCAACCACTAGATAATGATTTGTTAGAGGCCCAATATCAAGAAAATACCGAAGGGGCTAATTTAGATGATGAAACACCCACTAGTCAATTTCAAGGTGAACCTGAAGAAACTGAATTACCACCTATGCCTCCTAGTAGAGAACCAGCGGGACGAGTCGAAAGATCGGATGTGTGGAAATTTATAACTAAAAATGCTCCGGAGCAGACCGCTAAATGTAATATTTGTAAAAAAGTTTGGTCTTTTAAAACCGGCAGCCATAATAGTGGGACGGGAAAGTTGAGAACACACTTAGAAAACCATCATAAGGATGAATGGGATAGGAGGCCGGGTGGCCCTCGGGCAGGGAACAGAATGGCTCCATCGCAAGGTAGTGGAGTCCAACAGGAAATTAACCCAGTGACGGGGGGGCTTATGCATTATGATAAAAAGAAAGATAGGGAGCAAATGGCAAAAATGATTGCGGTAGAGTGCTTACCTTTTACATTTGCTTCTTGTCAAGGTTTTATTCGTTATATTCAAACCGTATATAATCCATCTTTTCAAGGTTTTCCAAAAACTACGGTTAGAAGTGATATTATAAAATTTAAAAATGAATATAGACAATATTTACGATATATATTTTATCACTTTGATTGTAGAGTTTGTCTTACTACTGATTTGGGTCGTGGTGTTAATGGGTATGAGTATTTAACAGTTACTTGTCATTGGATAGATCTTAACTGGGTAATGCAAAAAAGAATTTTAGCATATTCCGCTGTCGATGAACCACACACGGGAGCATTTATTAAGAGAGAAGTTTCTGATATTTGTAAGGCGTATTATCTTAGTGATAAAATTTTAAGTATAACTCTTGATAATGCTGCAAACAATGATTATGCTATTGGTAAGTTAAGACCCGCATTGCATCCCCCTTTTGAAGAATTGTTTCATGTTAGATGTGCATGTCATATATATAATTTAGTTGTAAAAGATGGCCTTAAGTTATTTGATCCTACTATTATGAAGGTTAGACTCGCAATTAGTTATATTTTTAAATCTAAAAAACCGGATAGATGGAGGGACTTTCAAGTAGAGTGTGTGAAAGAAGGTATAGGTCCTAGAAAAGTTCCCAAGGAAGTTGCAACTAGGTGGAACACTGTATATGATTCTTTGAGCGTTGCTTACACTTTACGAGTGCCTATTACTAGTTATTTTAATCGCAAAGTGGCGGAAGTGTATCACCTAGAAGAATCTGATTGGCAAAATGTTGAGCGTCTTCTCCTTTTTTTAGCAAAGTTTTTTTATGCTACTAAAGAATTTTCGGGTCAATATTATCCTACAATCTGTACCATGTTGTATTTTATAGCTGGAATATCAGAATTACTTAACGATTATAGAGTAGTGTCTGGTTATGAAGTTGCGGTAGAAGCAATGATTGAAAAATTTAAAAAATATTTTTTCCCGATTCCACCACTTTATTACATTGCATCTGTATTACATCCATGCTTTAAACGTTTTAATACGGAAATGCTAATTAGAGAAATTTATCGGACTTTGAGAATTACTGACGAAGAAACACCAAGTGTAGAAACAGTCTGTGCGCAGGTAATTCCAGATTGCCAACGGATTTATGAAAGGTATAGGAGTGCAGCTGATAATGTTGTTCCAAGTGTTCCAAGTGGAGCTGGATCAAGTTCAACGCAGGCTCCCAAAAGAGCTGCAACCGGATTGGGAAGTTTTTCCAGCCTTAATCAAAGGCTTTCTAGCAGGCAGTCGAGTAGCAGCGGAGGGTTCAACGAGCTTGATGTTTATCTACTTCATGCTTGCAAGGATATTGATTATTTTGGAAGCGAGCAACTACTGCCATTTTGGAAGGATCAACAAGCACAGTTTCCAGTTTTAGGAAAAATGGCGCGGGATATTCTAACTATTCAAGCATCATCTGTTGCTTCAGAAAGCGCGTTTAGCCAAGGAAGATTACAAATTGGAGATCATAGACATTCATTGAAGGAAGAAGCAATGGAGACAGCCGTATTATTCAGAGATTGGATTAGATCGGAGAGAAGAAATTTTGGCTTTGCAGAAGATGAACTAGCCGATGGACAAGCAGCATCCGAAATTTTATCAGGTGATGGAAGTTTGGACAATGAAACTGAGTATGAAGAAGATGACTCTTTGCCACCGGTTCCTCCAGAGGTGCCAGACGAAATTATTCAGAAAATGAGAAGCTTTTTTATTAATATGTAGTTTTTGCAATTTAATATCTATGTACTTTGAAAAAAAAAATTCAATCATTATTTAATAAAATGCGTTACGCCTTGCTATTAAGTAAATCCTTTGTTATATTCTTAATTATCCTTTGCTATTAAGTTACCTCTTTAGTCTTTGGCTCTTTGCAATTCAATACTAAATAGTAAAAACTAAATACTAAAATACTAAAATACTAAATACTAAATACTAAACTACTAAAAACTAAAACTAAATACTAAAATACTACATTACTAACTACTAAAATACTAAAAACTAAATACTACATTATTAAATACTAAATACTACTAACTTAGTATTAAGATTGAAAAAATAATAATTTACTTACATTATGCTAGATTACTAAGTTTGGAAAAATACTCAATTATACTTTTATAAAACTAAAAAACTACATTACATAATAGTTCTTAGTGCAATACTAGTTTATTAGATTACTAGTATTAATATATAAGTTATTATTACATAAAACTAAAATTTAAACAAAACAAATAACCAAAAAACAAAAAAAAAATAAAGAAATCGCCAAAACCGGGCCGGACCGGGCCGGAACCGGACCGGACCGGACCGGATCGGCCCACATTTCCCAAATCCGCTCCATTTTGAAAAATAGCCGTTGGCAACGGCCATAAACGGCTATTTTTCCCACCCACACACCCATAAACACCCCTACACCCCTCCCTGACCTATTTTTCCTATAAATACTCCCATCTTTCATCAAATTAATCACAATTCAATATTTTCAATTCATTTCTCTTCAAAAATTTCTAACAAAAGGCTATTTTATTAAATTTTCTATCAACATGGCTGCAAATGCAAATAATGCTAATCAAGTTCAAGGTGCTAATGTAGCAGGTCCGTCTGGTGGTCCAACAAGAACTAAACGATCCGAAGTTTGGGAATTTATCACAACAAATAATGATACCGGCAAAGCTCAATGTACTCTCTGTAAGAAATTTTGGAATTGGAATGATGAATCAAATACTGGAGGGACAAATAGGTTTAAGAGCCACTTGGAAAACCATCATCCCTACGAATGGGCAACTCGTGATGGTGGCAAATATCTGCAACCACGTGATAATTGAGTCGCAGAAGTTTAAAATTTATGTGTTTTTCTAATTTCTAGTCTATTTTTATGTTTTTATTTTCTATTTATGCATTTTCTTTTTCCAACTTAATGTACTATGTGTGTATTGTTGAATAATATGTGTGTTTTGTGTTGTTTATTTAGATTTTAGTCTACCAATATTTTTTTAAACAATAAATAATATAATGTGAAAAAAAAAAAAAATTTAAACGGAACCGAACCGAACCGGTCCGGACCGGGCCGGGACCGGCACGACTCCGTCTGCCGGTTCCGGTTCCGTTCCGGCATTGGTGCAACTGCACCGGCCGACCGGACCGGGACCGGACCAAATGAATTTTTTTTTTTTTTGTTAGCACCGGACCGGACCGGACCGGACCAGGTGGACCGGCACCGGACCGGACCGGGCTATTAGACACCCTTAATCGCAGTGTTTCAGTTTTAACGGCGACGTCTTCACCATTTAAGACTTGGGCGAAATAGTCTCATAGATCGACTAGGAAGCTGTTCCTTGATTAATTCTAAATAATAACTTATTTTCCTTTTTCCTTACAAAAATAATGACGATTTGACTTCAATTATTTTTAAAATCTACAAAGCATTTGACTCACAATATGAATAAATGATGCCATATTGGTTTATTATATATTTTTCTTTAGATTTTTGTATATGATCGAAGTGATAACGTTTTGGTGTCATTTATTTGTAAATTAGACAATATAATTTGGCTTAGTTATGAATAAATGTGGCCAGATTGTCTTCATTTATGTTTTCATATGTTTTTGTGAATGAATGAAGTGGGGATAATTCGGCCTCATTTATATGCAATACATAATATTTTTGCTCATTGTATGAATACGTACGGTCGGATTGTCGTTATTTCTAAATATAAGCACTTGAAGTAATACTTTTGAGGATGTATGAAGTAAGCCCGATTTAGCCTCATTTCTTTACAAAACGGACATAATTTTTTATTAAATATATGTATAAACACAGACAAATTGACATTATTTTTACTTTATATGGGAAGTGATATTTTTGTAATTACAGTTTTACTAAGGTGCGGTGGCTTTTTTGTAATTACGGTTTCATTAAAGTGTGGTGACATTATTGTAATTACGGCTACATTAATGTACGATGTTTTTTTTTTTTGTAATTATGATAAGTGCTCAATTTTTAGAAATTGTTTTTTAAAGCGCTCAGAACTTCAAAATCATGCTCATTTTTACCTATTTGTTAAATTATACCAAGTGTTTCGACATTTCGGACCTTTTGGCCCCGATACTTGACGTGCCTCCAAAGGAATTTTGCATTAGGGGCCAATACATACCACTATCGTGTACTTTTCAAAATTCAAAAAATATAGTCCTTTCAACATAAGTTAATTGTTCTGGGTTGAATTTTATTAGTTGAATTGATAATAATATTATTTTTAATGTATTTAGCCTTTTATGGTCAGACCTTAATCGTTCTATAAGTGTTTACTTCTACCATTCCAACTTCCAATCATGAATCTAGATTTTTTTTTTTAAAAAAAAAAAGTTTAAGCTCATTACTTTTGAATCGACTCCTATTGCTAATCACAATAAACTCAAATGACTTACTACATCCGCTCCAGTTTATATAAACTTTTTTTTAATTTATTTAAAAAAGAATAATTTCTTTTTTAAATTTAAAAACAATTCAATTTTCAATTTACCAATGAGGCATATTTAATAAAATGATTTTTAGTCACATAAAAATCAATGTCTTATTTCAGATCACAAGTTTCAAAAGTATTCATTTATTTATTAAACTTTGTGTTAATTCAAACATGTTCATATAAATTGAAACGGATAGAGTATTAAATTAACCCAAAAAAAAAGATAATCAAGAACTAATTATTTTAAGAGAGTATTCTATAATTAATCAAGAAGTATTTCTGTCATTCTGTGTATCTTCCATGTTAGTTCTTCGTGGGTTTTTATATCCCGGTCAATCATTGATCAACATGTTCATTTCTGATTTTTCCAAGTCAAAGTGAAATAAAAGTTGGTCACAACCAAGAAACATCATAATCCTTCCACTGTCTAACGAAAAGTCTTCCAAGAACCCTCTCTCACACCTTCATCTATTACATCAAACCCTTTAACCTTTTCCCACTTTACTAGTATATATAAACCAACAAATTTTCCCCTGAATTCACCATAAACATTATCAACAAATTACCAAACAATTAGTGATCTTACTAGTTCCTTATCTTAGTTTCAATCATCTCAATGAGTCGTAGTGCCGCAGTGAAAATGTCTGGCATGTTTCTTAGGCAACTAGGAAGCCAGTTTTCGGGCCGTGACCGAGGTATAGGGATGATACGAACTTCTATGGTAGAAGTTCGTTATTGGAGCAATATAGCTTCAGGTACAGCAAAAGAAGAGCCAAAAACACAGCAACCACCGCACTCACTGGCTGATGAGGGTGGCGATAACGGCGACAAGGCTAAGGCTAAGGCCATTGTTAGCTATTGGGGGGTGGATCCTCCCAAGATCTCCAATCAAGATGGTACTCCATGGAGGTGGAACTGCTTTAGGGTATGCTAAATTGTATACATTTATTTTTATTCTATCAAATCACTTGAAAATTTTACTATGAAATTACTTCAATGTTTTTTTAGTACTTTAAAAATGTTATAGTTATATAGAATTTTAATATTTTTGTGTTATGACAGCCATGGGAGACCTACTCAGCTGATACTTCTATTGATGTCAAGAAGCACCATGTGCCTGCCAATTTCATGGACAAGTTTGCTTATTGGACAGTCCAAGCTTTAAAGTACCCCACCTACATGTTCTTCCAGGTCAAACATTTCTCCAATTATTAATTTAGTTATAATTAAATAATCTTACAGTACTGTGATTGCAACAAGTTTTCAATATTCTATTTGCTGTAGTAATCTATCCAACTACTTTTTTTAAAAAAGGGACAACTTGAGCTTTAACAATAGTTGAATATACTGGTCGAAGAAGTGAATTTATTATACTCTATCGCTAGTTACACTATGATTATGTGTGTAATAGTTTAACTTTCTGTATACTGACAATATGCAATTTGCTTATATCTCCTCAGAGAAGGCATATGTGCCATGCCATGTTACTTGAAACGGTTGCGGCCGTGCCAGGGATGGTAGGGGGGATGCTCCTCCACTGCAAATCCCTCCGGCGATTCGAGCACAGTGGAGGTTGGATCAAAGCCCTACTTGAAGAAGCTGAAAATGAAAGAATGCATCTTATGACATTCATTGAACTATCAAATCCTAAATGGTACGAACGTGCCTTAGTATTTGCAGTCCAAGGAGTATTCTTCAATGCATATTTCTTAGCCTATTTGGCATCTCCAAAATTAGCTCACAGAATTGTAGGGTACCTTGAAGAAGAAGCAGTGAATTCATATACTGAATTCTTGATTGATATAGAAAAGGGTCTTTATGAAAACTCACCAGCTCCTGCTATTGCTATTGATTATTGGCGTTTGCCACCTGATTCAACACTTAAAGATGTTGTTACAGTTATTAGAGCTGATGAAGCACATCATCGTGACTTAAATCATTTTGCTTCGGTAAGATTTTAATTTCTTTCATTTTTCTTCTCTTTTTAATTAATTTCCCTAGATCATTATTAAGAGGGCCTCTTCATAATATTTATGTTTCTGATTAATTTTGTCTTTGTTTTACAGGATATACAGTGTCAAGGACATGAGTTGAAGGAATACCCTGCTCCAATTGGATATCATTGACGTGCCCTCGAAATATTTGTCGCCAAATTAATCTGATAGTGTTGAAAATTTTAATGTCTTGTAACTGAAAATAAATTAATGTTTTCCTTATTTATTTATTAATCTTGTATTTTTTTTTTATCTTATTACCAAATTAAAAGGATATGTTTGGATTTGTTATTATAGGTATATATGATATTCCTACTAAAATGTGCAACTTGCCATTACGTATGATACCATCCTAGTCCCGTAAACGTTTTCTAATATAAGATCATACTGCTCCAAACAGTCACCCTTCATTTCAGTATGAAAACTAGATCGAACAGACATTAACATTCTTATATTTATGACTAGAGATTAATGTACATAATTGAACAATAGTCATTGTTCATATATAGGAGTTTAATTTTTAGAACAAAATTGAGAGGTGTAAATGAATTTCCCCCCTAGTTGAACTGAATTCCATGTCATTATGGGATGAGTTTAAATAATTCAACACATAAAAATAATAGAACTAACTTCAAACTTAGATTTGTTCTCAACTCTGAATGATTTTTATTTAGATGATATATTATAAAAATTGATTTGTTTCGTTGAGTCAAACCAAAAATTGAGGTACTTTTTCAAAGTTTTTACTATTAAAAAAAAGTTTAAGTACCGATTCTAGAAATATCTCAATATCCTAATGATAATCTCTGAAAAAAATTGAACTGTCTATTTGGAGGGGGAGAATGATATTTGCTTAATGAAAATAAGCACTTCTGATATCTCTTCCATGGCCTTTATCTTCTCTAGGTTCACTTCTATCCCTCTTTTGGATACGATGAAATCCAAAAACTTATCAGACCCAACCCTGAATGCACACCTCTCCAAATTCAGCTTCATATTATATTGTCTAAGTGTTGCAAAGATTTCTCTCAAGTGATTTAGATGATCTTTTGCTTTCAGAGACTTGACCCACATATTATCTATGTATAGTTCCATCGTCTTTCTGATATGATTCTTGAACATGCCGCAAACTAACCGTTGATAATTAACCCCGACATTCTTGAGTCCGAAGGGCATGATTGTATAACAGAAGGTCCCTTGATCTGTGATAAACGATGTTTTTTCTTGATCCTCCGACTCCATCCATATCTGAGTATGCCTCCAAGAAACTTAATAATCTATGCACAGTTTGCATCGAAAAGATGATCGATGTGAGGAAACAGAAATGAATCTTTCAGGCAAGCCTCGTTCAAATCGATATATGCAAGCCTCGTTCAAACCGATATATGCAATGCACATCCTCTATTTCTCATTTTTCTTAGGTATCACGACTGCGTTTGCTAGCCAGTCAGGACACTTAATGATGTTTGGCAATATTTGCCTATTTTCCTTAATATTTCCTTGCATTTTGATACGTTATTCGCCCATTACATGGAATAATTGTGTTTCTTACGCTCACTTATTGTGTTTGTGATTTTAGGGATGGTTTGGATGAATTCGAGGCAAGAACAATCAAAATGGAGCAAAATACGTAGAAAAGCAAGGCTTGGACCAAAGTGATGAATCGGAAGCTATTTTGAAAGCAAAGCTTCTAAGAAAGCCTTGGAATTTGGAAGTTGTTTTGAGAGCAAAGCTTCAGAGTTAGCTTTGAATTTGGGAGCTATACTGGAAGTGGGGCTTCCAAGAAAGCTTTGAAGCCGGCGAGATTTCAGTTTTCCCAACTAGTTTAGGCTTTGGTTTAACTTATCCTAGCACTTTGTAAACACTATAAAACCATTATTATTTCGTTAATATCGGGGGAGGTCAGATTTTGGAGCAATTATTGAGTTCTTAATACATTGAACCAAGGATTTAATTCTTTTACATCATCTTTTACAAAATTCAACATTTCTTCCATGAATTATTGTGTTGTTATTATGAATATGCGTAGTTAAATATACCGTTCTAGGGTTAGAGTAAATACATGAAGGTTGATGTTTGAAAGTTGATTTCTACCCACTAATTTACCATTACAGATTGTATATTCTTTTTTGAGCCTAATTGTTTGGCTATTGAGGCCTGATAACTGAACACTATTTACGGTTTACAAGTTGAACTCGACAGAGGGAACTTGTGAATGCACATAAGAAAGAATAGGGCTTGATTATGAATCTGGGCATCAGGGAATTGATTTGCGGGTAGGATAGACATATACCTATTCGCCTTGCTTAGCTAAATACAGAGTTCTTTAATGCATGCATGTGATTTAATTCCATAGAAATATAGGCGTTAGAGTAGCTTGCATAGACTCGTGAAGAATCGACAGGTTTTCACGAATATAATTAACCTGTTAGTTAGCAATCTAGGAAATCAAGAAATAGAACCAACTGGAAGACTCAACTGGATTGTTTGTCGCTCTAACTTTGGACCGTTTCTCTTTTATTGATAACAACCCATAATTTGCTTTAGATTACTTGACTTCAATTGCTTGCTTTTAATTATTGTTCTCTTTAGTCAGTAAATTACAAACAATCATCGAAAAAGATCCCTGAATAGTTTTTAGGAAATTGTTTGCTAAGATTCAGTCTGAACAATAGTCCTCGTGGGAACGATACTCAACTTATCACTTTATTACTTGTCGACCACGTATACTTGCGTGCGCTTTTCGGAGCAACAAGTTTTTGGCGTCGTTGCCGGGGACTAAATAATCGACTGTTTTCTTTTTGAACGATTTATTATTTTCTATTCAGGTTTAATTTTTATTTTGAGTTCTTGTGTTGTTTCAGATATTAGGTCTCGCTTAATTCATACCTGTGAGAATGGCGGAAGAACGAGCTTTAGCGGTGTGAGATGTTGCTCTTCCCAGTTTGGAGGGAGTAGCCTCGAGCATTGTTAAGCCTGAAATTACTGAGCATTTTGAAATTAAGTCCGGCATGATACAACTATTGCATGCGGCTGGGCAATATGCTGGGTTACTACATGAGGATCCATTACAACATATCCAAAATTTCTTGGAGATTAGTGACACATACACACCAGCACGCATCTCAACTGATTATGTTCGATTGATACTCTTCCCGTTTTCATTGATCGGGACATCAAAGAAGTGGTTAAAAGATGAAAAGCCTGGGTCTATCACTACTTGGGATGCTTTAGCTAATAAATTTTTGGCTAAATTCTATCTATCTGCCAAAACAGCCAGAATAAGGAGTGAAATTATGTCTTTCAGACAGAGAGACGGAGAATCCTTGTATTCAGCCTGGGAAAGATTCAAGTAATTGTTGAGAGATTGCCCGCATCACAACCAGTCTAATGAGGTGTTGGCCCATACTTTTTTGGAAGGTTTGAATGCTCATACCAAGATCGTGGTGGATGATGCTGCTGGAGACCAAGTATTGGCCTTGAATTTTAATCAGATTTATGAATTGCTGGATAAATTTTCTCAGAGCAATCCTGAGTGGCAGGGTGATGGTAGAGCTCCAAGTCAAAAAGCTGCTGGAATACTTCAATTGGATGCGGTTTCAGCATTGAATGCAAAGATGTATGCCATAGCTAATTAGATCAACAACCTATCATTGCTACCAACTCAGCAACAAGTGCAACCACTTCAATAAGTTTTTGTGAGGTATGTGGACAAGATCATGCTACTGATGTTTGCCCCTCCAATCCAGAGTCAGTTTATTACGTGGGGAATCAAAATAGGTCTCAGGGACAGAATCAAAATCAGTTTGGTAACGCTTATAATCCTAATTGGCGCAATCATCCAGATCTCTCTTGGGGTGGTAATCAAGCTAATTAAGGCAACATGAGAGCTCCAAATAATTACCAACCACCTCCGGCTCAACTACAGCAGGCAAGAAATTCAGTTGAAGATATGATAAAGCTGATGTTAGCGGGCCAGCAGAAAATTATAGCTGACAATGCAGCCCATGCACATGCCATAAAAGATCGCGCTAATGCTCAAAAAGATCTGGAATGCCAAATGGGGCAGATGGTGAGCGCTCAAAGGTTCTAGACCACATGGAGCACTTCCTGGTAATGTTGAATCGAATCCAAATCTAAACGGAGTTGAACAATGTCTTGCTATAACTCTAATTAAGGGTGAAGAGTTAATGGTCAAAACTGAGGAGAAGGAGCAACCTAAAATAGTGGAAGTAGAAAAAGTGGAGAAAGTAAAGAAGAAGGAAGAGAGAAAGGAGGCACCTCTTCCGCCCCCACCATTCCTACAGAGACTTCAACCATCAAAAGATATGGCTTAATTTAAGAAATTTGTGTGTATGATGAAAGAGCTTCAGGTTAACATTCCTTTAACTGATGTGTTTGAATTGATGCCATCGTTTGTGAAGTTCTTAAAAGAGATTCTAGTTAAGAAAAAAAAAAGCCACAAGAGATTGATACAATCGAGTTGACGGAGGAGTGTAGTACAATCCTCAATCCTGAGAAATTACCTCCAAAACTTCAAGATCCTGGGAGGTTTACTATTCCTTGCACCATTGGTGGTCATAATATTTCTTGTGCACTGTGTGATCTGGGGGCCAGCATAAATATCATGCCTCTATCTGTCTATAAAAGGTTAGGCCTAGGAGAAATCAAGCCTACTTCAGTTACTCTTAAGATGGCGGATGGATTACTCACTTGCCCCGATGGTAAGGTGGAGGATGTGTTGATTAAAGTTGGAAAGTTCACGTTCTCTGCTGATTTTATTATCCTAGACTATGAAAAGGATCAAGAAGCTCCAATAATTTTGGGAAGACCATTCTTAATCACCTCGAAGGCAATTATTGACATGGAGTTGGGAGAGATGACTGGGAGAGCGCATGGAAAAAAGGTTACTTTCAAGGTTTATAACAACAAGGATCACAAGGCTAAGTTTGAGGAGTGTTCTTTGATAGAATGTGTTAGTCAAGACCCTGAAAGTAAATTGGAAGAGGCGGTTGAGCGGAAGGTAAAACAACTTGACAATGACATATAACCTGAGAGGTTGAATAAAGTTCTTCCCAAAGGAAAGAAGAAAGTAAAAGTTCACCGCAAGAAGAGGAGACGTAAATATTGGACTTGAGCTTAAAAGTGTCGTCATGCCACGACGTTAACTAAGACGCTTCTCGAGAGGCAACCCGAGCCTTGTATGTAATAAAAAAATAGAAAAAGATAAAAATACAAAAAGAGTCGTGCTGCGACGTTAAATCAAGCGCTAGTTGGGAGGCAACCCAACTTTTATTGTCTTAGTCATTTTCATATATTAGTATTATGTAGTTTTCTTGTTGTTTTTGTAGAGCTCGGAAAGTTCGGAAGAAAAGGTGAGCCAAGTTCTTAAATTCCATAGCAAACAAACTGAGGTAAAAGGGTGGAAGCCATATTGGAAGCTATGCTTTTGGGATAGCCTAATGTTAACCAAGCTGGAAAGCAACAACTCAAAGCATCGCTCCCAGGAGCGCTTAGTCAAAACAGTAGTTCCAGACCTGTTGGGAGCGGTTTATGAAGCGCCGCATCTGTTATGGCTTCATGTTGAGCGTCACTTAGAAATATTTTTTGGTCGGTTTCTGCGTAAAAACAGGGCGAAGCGTCGCCCTCAATAACGCATGGACAAAACAGAATGTCCGAAAAGGTTGCAAGCTTTCAGCAAGCGATGCTTTACTGATCGCTCCAGGTAAGTTTTTCCTGAAACATAAAAGTTGATTCCCAATCCCTATTTTTTTTTCCTGTTCTAACACAAACATCAAAACGAAAGAACCTCAGGCAAAACAATTTTTCTTCCTCTTTGACGCAATAACACCTCTCCAGTACACTCCAATTTTTTTTTCAACATTGCTGGTAAGTCTCCTCACACTCTCTTTTTCTCTCACTACTATTGCTATACCAAAACAGTCGCCCCCACCCTTTTCCCCCTTAGTTTTTCTTTGAGTTGAAACTATATGGTTGAATTGAATCCTAGTTGGTTGTGCCCATAAACTGTGAACCCTTGTCGGGTTACTCTGGTATTTGCTTAAAGTGAGCTCCTATGAAAAATTGGGAGGGTTTTCCCCATCCAAATTGCTATGAAACTTGAACATAAGAAGCGTGCCTTACACATGTTTGATAAAATACCGCAGCGACTAAAAGTTTATTTTTTGTGAATTCTTGAGTAGTAAAATTATATATAGGCATAAAGTGAACATTATGATGATCACCGGGATTAAAATTGGTCGCTTTCGAGCTAAATTTGACTTGTACATGAGTTAAAGTTTGCCATAAACCAAGGTAGTGCATGATAAGTGCCGAGTTGAGTTTTTTTCCCATTCCCGCTGCCCCTACTATTTTCTTTTGATTAGTTTTAGATTAGTTAGTTCGTATTACTTTCTTTATAGTATAGTTAGGATTAAGTGTGGGGTCTTCACGACGACCCATTGTTCTCGTATGTGTAGTTACATATTTTGTAGGTTTTGGCGATGTCGAGCTCAAGTGTGGGGTGTCGCACACCCAATGCTTTATCAAGACAACATATTGGGGGAAGTCTGAGTACCCCTTACTCTATAGACGCTTGGTTGGTTCGTGATAGAGATGGCACCACTACTAGCGCCAAAGGCTAGGCCCTTTTTGGCCTTCAGGGAAGTTCCTTTACCTCATGTACTTTATTTTTATCGTACTGAGAAAACTGCTTTGTTTAAGTGTGGGGTGAGGGAATTTCCAAGTTTTTGAGGTTATGGATGACTGTACTTTTAGGATATCATTTGGCAAATTTTTACTTTTGTTATTTTTATTTATTTCTTGCTTTAATATATAAATTAAAAAAATTATAAAACTAATGAAAAAAATTCCAAAAATATTTTCTTTTTAGTTTTAATTAGTGGTACATGTCATCCGGCTCGTGGTTTTTCTTATGGCCTCGGTTCTTTTCCATGGATAGATCTTTGAACCGGGTAATTTTTATTTTTAGGAGTAGTATAGTATTAGTAGTAGAGTATCTTTAAAAAAAAATAGTAGAATGCTAAGTGCCTTTGGTTTGTTTGATACCGGTGAATTTAGACTTGAGCATATGCTATTTGTGAATCTCTTTTGGTTTTAAAATTGTGATGCATGCCTAGAAAAATTTGAATGACCTTCTTGAGACGCTTAGGTTCAACTACTTGACTTTTTGTGAACCATTGTGCCTTAGTGCTTAAATTTCAAGAGTTGCACCTTATTTGCTTAAACCGAGAGTTGGAATGATACCGTCTTGAGTGAACTATGTGCCATGTGTGATGTGAGGTATCCTTTCTTATGTTCCGTTCTTGCATATTGATGTCTAGAATTTGCCTCGTGTGTGTTCAAAACGAAATCCTAGATTTGCTCTAGTCGGGAGATGATACAGGCATTTCTTTGATAAGCCCTTTTAGCCTTGATTAGCCTACCCTTTAATATTATCCTTATTAAGCCCTTTTGAGCCTATTGACCTTTTTTGTGGTACCCACATTACAAGCCTTATCCCTTTTGTTCTTAATTATCTTCTTTTTGAACCCATACTCCTTAGAGCACTTTAATTAAAAATAATTTTGTTTGTGGAGTTGTGGTTGGAGAAATTGGATGGCTTTTGAGTGGAACCAATGAAGGGAAAATATGATGAATTTGGAGAAAAAGTACATTGGCAAGGTTAAAAAAATATTGAAATGAAAGGAAAAGAAAAAAAATAAAAAAGAGATAAGTAAAGAAAATAAAAGAAAAAATCTCAATCCTTGATGGTGTTGTGTAAAAAGTAAAATTGCAAATTGCTTAAAGTTGAAAGGGAATTCTTGAGTGTATGTGTGGGCGGTTGCTTGGTTGGTTTTGAGAAGAATTGTGAAAAAAGTGAAAATGATGTATTAAAGTACTTAGGGAGGTAGTCACTATTTTATCCATATTTATCCTACCCATCCCTAAACCTACATTACAACCCTTAAAGTCCTAGTTAATCCCGATTGGAGTGAGCTTACATTAGTGGAGTCCTACACTACAGGCAAGCCTATGGTACGTCATGTGTGGCACGTAAACCTCTTTGTGAGAGCAAGTGAATTCTTTCTATATTATGTCCCTAATCGATTCTTGAAATTTATTCTTTTTATGATTTTTGGGACGCTCTTTTGATTCATTATTTTTGGGTGAGGGCACATGGTTTGCGAAAGATAGGTGAAGTTATTGACTTCTTGGTTGAGCGAATGGGTGTGATTTTGTGGAAGCTTGGTTTCATTGAGTCGGTTTTTGAAATTGGGATGTCTTGAGCTGGTCGTTCTAGTGTTTTGAAATTTAATAATTTTTGGCATGTTGTGGGTCACATGGGATGTACTTATGCTCTTGTCTAATAGTCGGTGTCAACCATAATCATAGGTAGACCTGTTCTATCAAGTGTTGGAATCTAGTTGGTAAATTAGTTTTGGTAATTGCTCGAGGGCGAGCAAAGGTCTAAGTGTGGGGTGGCGATGTTTGGCAATATTTGCCTATTTTACTTTAATATTTCCTCGCATTTTGATACGTTATTCGCCCATTATATGGAATAATTGTGTTTCTTGCGCTCACTTATCGTATTTGTGATTTTAGGGAAGGTTTGGATGAATTCGAGGCAAAGAACAATCAAAATGGAGCAAAATACGTTGAAAAGCAAGGGTTGGACCAAAGTGATGAATCGGAAGCTATTTTGAAAGCAAGGCTTCCAAGAAAGCCTTGGAATTTGGAAGCTGTTTTGAGAGCAAAGCATCAGAGATAGCTTTGATTTTGGGAACTATACTGGAAGCGGGGTTTCCAAGAAAGCTTTGAAGCTGGCGAGATTTAAGTTTTCCCAACTAGTTTAGGCTTTGGTTTAACTTATCCTAGAACTTTGTAAATACTATAAAACCATTATTATTTCGTTATTATTGGGGGATGTCATATTTTGGAGCAATTATTGAGTTCTTAACACATTGAACCAAGGGTTTAATTCTTTTACATCATATATTACAAAATTCAATCTTTCTTCCATGAATTATTGTGTTGTTATTATGAATATGCATAGCGAAATATACCGTTCTAGGGTTAGAGCAAATACATGAAGGTTGATGTTTGAAAGTTGATTTCTACCCACTAATTTACCATTACAGGTTGTTTATTCTTTCTTGAGCCTAATTGTTTGGTTATTGAGGCCTGATAATTGAACACTATTTACGGTTTACAAGTTGAACTCGACAGAGGGAACTTGTGAATGCACATAAGAAAGAATAGGGCTTGATTATGAATCTGGGCATCAGGGAATTGATTTACGGGTAGGATAGACATATACCTATTCGCCTTGCTTAGCTAAATACAGAGTTCTTTAATGCATGCATGTGATTTAATTCCATAGAAATATAGGAGTTAGAGTAGCTTGCATAGACTCGTGAAGAATCGACAGGTTTTCACGAATATAATTAACCTGTTAGTTAGCAATCTAGGAAATCAAGAAGTAGAACCAACTGGAAAACTCAACTGGATTGTTTTTCGCTCTAACTCTGGACTGTTTCTCTTTTATTGATCACAACCCATAATTTGCTTTAGATTACTTGACTTCAATTGCTTGCTTTTAATTATTGTCCTCTTTAGTTAGTAAATTACAAACAATCATCGAAAAAGATCCCTAAATAGTTTTTAGGAAATTGTTTTCTAAGATTCAGTCTGAACAATAGTCCTCGTGAGAACGATACTCAACTTATCACTTTATTACTTGTCGACCACGTATACTTGTGTGTGCGTTTCCCGGATAAATCTGTTTTCAAGTAACCTAGCAACATGTTCATCTATAGCCACCTGGCAACCTCTTCATCTGTAACCTTCTTTTTGAACTTTGTGTTCTTCTTTTTCTTCTGCATAACCAGAGGATGAAAAGGATTAACATTGAACTTGTATGTTGCTACCTCCAGATCTATCCCATCCATATCAGCATAGGACAAAGCAAAACAACTCAAATTTTCTCTTAAGAATGAAATAATTTTCCCCCTAGATTCAGAGTCCAACTCCGAACCAATCGTTTCTTTCAGGAAGAATAAACTGACAACATCTTATTCCTCGATCGTTGAATTTTCAGATTTTTGTCTATCGGGTTCTCCCAAGTATGATATTGTAGACCATGTCCTCGGCTAAAACTTGACACAGTTTCTTTGGTAACAGCCTCAACAAAAGTGGTAGGAGTGATCTCACTAAGTGTCTTCTCACTAGAATTTTTAAATCAGAGAGGACAGTTGACTTCGGGACGATTTGATCCATCAGTTGTATCTCTTCCACCATTGATATTAGAAGATGTTTATCGAAATTCCCGCATCTATAAGTACTCATTTGATAGCGGACCCGCATCTATAAGTACTCATTTGATATCAGAGTCATGTACTTGCAACATAATCACCAAAGCATCATGCTGAAAGAATATCTCTCCGTCTATGTCCGCTTCTCCAAAAGTGATCACATCTTCAGTATGATCATCCAGCTCTATTTCTTATGAGTCACTGACATTTTAGATATTTCTTTATCGATCTAAACGTTATTTAGTTAACTTCTGACCATCCTAAAATAACATATTCTTATTCTTCTGGGAGAGGGAGCGCTACTCACCACCTCTGTTCTTTGCCACTGTTTGTTTACCCTTATTAGTTAATAGTTCTTTCAACTAACCCTTCTGAAGCAGATGAGCTACCTCAAAGCATAGCGCCTTGCATCTTCAATTGTGTGCCATGGTATCCGTGAAAATCAAACCACAACTTATGATCCCACTTGCTTAGATCAATTCTCATATCCTTTAAAAACCTTACTATCTTATCTCACAAACCTCTCAAAGTATTCACAAAATCAGTTGTGGACACATTGAAATTATACTCTGATATTCTAGGTGTTGTCGGTTCTTTTGGTACCAATAAGGGCACCAAAGTTTCCTTCGACTTGAACCCCTATGATCTCTTATCTCAACCCCTCAACCCGAGGATTTAAGAGGCTCAGGCTCACTACGTCTTGAAGACTTGGGACGGCCACTGCGCCCGCTACTGTGGCCATAAAACTTGTGTTACTCCTCTTCTAACCGTATTTTCGTGCAGCATCTCCGACATACGTCATCCCAAGTTTTCGGAGAGAGTTCCACAATTCTTCTTTAGGTTTCTCACAAGCTTTCAAACTGTTAGCATTCAAATTGCTAGCAAAGGCCAAAGCTGCCAAATTTTCTTTTATAATTGGCAAGGTCCTCCGTTTTCTCTTAAACTGATCCATGAACTCATTAATTGACTCTAACTCTCTTGGCTTAATATTAAATATATCCCCTACCCTCTTCTCAATCTTCTGAGCGCCCATGTGGGATTTGATGAATAACTCAGCCAGTTCGGCAAATGAACCGATCGATCTCTGGGTGGAAGTGAATACCAAATCAAAGCTCCTTGAGTAAACAACAACAACAACATACCCAGTATAATTTTACAAGTGAGGTCTGGGGAAGGTGAGATATACGCAGACTTTACCCCTACCAAGGTGGAGAGGCTGTTTCCAATAGACCCTCGATTCAAGGAAAAATATTTTGAAAACATGCTTGCAAAATTTTGATAAAACTACTATGACAAAGAAAATACCATCAAAGAAACTACTGATAACTAAGATAAACAGACAGCACTAAAAGTAGTAAAGACACAAAATACGATAAAAATAATAAAAATAATATTAAGACAGAACTCTTACGACTACTACCTAATCATCGACCTCCATACTTTCCTATAAATGGTCATGTCCTCGGTGATCTGGAGGTGAGCCATGTCCTGACGAATCACCTCACCCCAATTCTTCTTTGGTCTACCTCTACCTCTCCATAGAGCCAGCACTGCAAACCTATCGCACCTTCTCACTGGAGCATCTGTGCTCATTCTCCGCACATAGATGAACCATCGCATCGCTTCTCGCATCTTATCCGCCATAGAGGCCACACCTACCTTGTCACGAATGACCTCATTCCTAATCTTATCCATCCTCGTATGGCCACACGTCCATCTGAGCATTTTCATCTATGCTACATGCATCTTTTGAATGTGTATGGTCTTAACTGGCCAACACTCTTTTGTGTACGACATAGTTGGTCTAAGACCATTTTATAGAACTTACCTTTGAGTCTAGGTGCCATTTTTTTATCATCTAGGACACCGGATGCAAGTCTCCACTTCAACCAGCCTGCCCCTATATGATAAGTGACATCATCATCAATTTCTCCATTACCTTGAAGGATTGAGCCAAGATACTTAAAGCTTCTCTTCTGAGAAGTGGCTTGAGAATCAAGCAACACGTCCACCTCTAACTCCTGATATGCACCACAAAACTTGCACTCTATAAACACTATTTTCGTCCTGCTTAGCCTGAAACCTTTAGACTCTAGGGTATGTCTCCAAACCTCCAGCTAATCATTAACTCTGACGCGAGTCTGATCAACCAAAACTATATCTTCAGAAAATAACATACACAATGTAACCTCCCCTTGAATGCGCCGTGTCAATTCATCCATCACCAGAGCAAATAAGAATGAACTAAGAGATGACCACTGATGCAATCCCATCTCGACTCGAAAGTTCTCATAGTCACCTCCAGCTATTCTCACGCGGGTCTTGGCTCTGTCGTACATTTCTTTAATCGTGCTGATATATGCAACTGGTACACCTTTAGATTCCAA
Organism: Petunia x hybrida; assembly: GCA_037355625.1. NCBI lineage: Eukaryota > Viridiplantae > Streptophyta > Magnoliopsida > Solanales > Solanaceae > Petunia > Petunia x hybrida. Next base: position 52,710 of record JBBBVM010000654.1, on the reverse strand, counting down.
GCACCTTCACAAAACCTCCCTTGGGACTTTGTCATAGGCCTTCTCTAGGTCAATGAACGCTATGTGTAAGTCCATTTTTCCAAAAATTTTCAACAACATAGAATGATCTCGTCTTCTGTCAAATCATTTCTTTTGACCGTCGCAATGCATGATATGATGTGGTCCATAGGGTCAGTCGTACCATCATACTTGTGCTAAGTTCGGCATTTTTAATTTTTTTTTTTTTGGGATAGGAATAGGGGCATCACTTGCCTTATATGGTTGCTTCGTGTACTTCTTGATGTCTATGGATTTTATCACTTTTGGTGTCCCGGGATCCATTCCATCATCTCTTCAAACTTTTGAACATTTTTTTCGAACGATTTCTTCAGTGGACCCAACTCTTTGATTTGCACTACAGTAGCGACAGTTCATAACCCCTTAACTGATTCCGCTCGAGTGTCCCCCTATTATGGTGCCTTGAGGAACCGAAGTCATAGTGCCTCCGGCAGGAACCGTTGGAGGTTTGGTTATCCTGTGGCTAATGTTTTCGGATAAAGCTTGCGAAGTGGCACTCACTTTTCTATTTGCAACCACTTGCTCGACAAAACATCTAATTTGTTTTGCCTTTGCGATCTGTTGTTGCTTCGTTAAATTCATATGGGTGGCATCCCAGGAACTGGATCCCGATTTAGCCACACCCTTCATGTTTCTACGACCACCCAAAGGTGAATTATCCTTTACACCGGCAGGAGTGTTGTGCTAAAGAGGATCCGACATATGAGTGTATTGAGTTACACCTGTGCCCATATCAACGGTCTCCCAATTTACTCTAGTAGTGTCGGCTATGACTGGAAGACAAGATTGGTCTGCCATTTCAAACAGAAATTACAAAAATCAATAACGTATCAAATCAAGAGCCAAAAGAATTGGAATAACTAGATTGTTTGGGCCTCATAGTGGGCGCCAAATTGTGTGCTCTAAATTCAGTAACTTAGGTTAACAATAAAATTTATATTTGATAGGACTACAAACAACCATTTATATCAAGATTTTGGGCATTCTAAGCATGATTGAGCCAGTTAAACAATGGTTAAGTGATAAACTAATTAAATATTAACGATGATAAATCAATTAACAATGAATAATGAAATATAAAAAAATAATCTGAGCAAAGGTAAGAATAATATTATATGAGAATGGTTGTAGATACATCAATTTGAATAGCAATCGAAGCAGCAACAACATTAGCAACAGTGCTGAGAAAGGAATAAGGTAGAGTAACAGTTCGTTCTTGCGTATAAAAATGACTAGGGCCTACAAATAGGGGGAGGGATTATTTGTAGGTAAAGAGTCCTAATCTAAGTGAACTTCCCACTTCTCTATGTTTCTCAACAGGCTGATGATGCAGCCCGAACCCGTGCTGATCAAATGTTCAATCCATCGAGGCCAATGATACGAAGCCAAGCCAAGCTCTTGCATGATGTTCACATTCAGCTAGCGTGGTCGGGAGAAAGCAACCGTTCGGAAATGGAGTGGCCGAGTGCAAGATTCAAAGGCTTCATCTACAAGCTCGAGCTCGAAGAGGGAAGCAAACAAACACTCAACATCGGCGCCGAACATTAAAGCAAACAACCGAAGAGAGAGCGCCCGAGTGCAAGAGTTCGAGCTCAAGTTTTCGAAATCAAGTGCAATCAAACACTCAAATGATGACACCGAACAGTAAAGCAAGCAACCGAAAGGAGTGCGTCCGAGTTCAAGAGTTCGAGCTCAAGTGTTCGAAACCAAAGGAGTGTTCGAACACTTATCTGATTCAGCCCTGCGTGGCTTATTCTTATTGGTTGCCTGTGACCGTTTACTATTTTGCCCTTAGTATTGTCTATATAAACCTCCTTTTATTTCATTTGTAGACACCTAGATTTTGATTATTGAATATTCAATGATAGTAGCCGAGAGCACTTTCTTTTATGTCTCAGATGTGAGCAAACCTGATGGGGTCCTTCGGATATTGTGGCTTTCGATGAATCCGATTGAACAATTCCTCTTTGATCATTCAGTTTGCAAGAGGCATTGTTCTCTTGAGGATTGTTGCATAGCTTAGGTGCTATTTCCTTATGCTTGAATTGTATCGAGACCAGTTCCTCGCTGCCGTTCAAGTAAGAAAAGTTATGTCAAGGTTCTATTTTTGTTTGCCGCTGTTGTCTTCGGTTGCTAAGCCTAATCTCCGATTGGCTTGCACCATCTTGGTATCAGAGCATGGTTTGGGCTTGTTTTTACAACACCAAATCTTGTTCGACGTTATCTTTATTTTATCGTACGTTTGTGTCTTTGTTTTCCATTTTCGTGTTCTTGTTATTGTTCTTGTGTTGTAACTATTAGTATTTCAATTTTACAAAAAAAAAAAAAAAGTGAAAAGAAGAAAATTCAAAAATATTAGTTTGATTGTTAGTTGTTTGGATTAAACAACCATTGATTCTTGCTCACCACTATCCAAGGAATCGATTGAGTACCTGTCGTACGTTGTTAGTCGACTAGGATTTCTCTTCATTTTTGGACTGTTCTTGATGTGGGGTAGCTGGTACGAATCACAGTCGTGTTTTGGTTGTTGCTTGATTTGGGTCGAGTTTTATGATTAAATTTCAAAGATCCGTCAAATAGCCACCGTCCGTACACCGAAAAATTGTAACATTGTAACAGTGTACGGACCAGTGAAGCTGTGTTCTTAGCTCGACTGGAAACTTGAATCTTCTCCGACGTTAAAGGATACCGGAGACGACCTAAATCTTGAGCTGAATCTTGTGTTCGTGGACTGTGAACAAAATTGAAAAGTTATCTGTACATCGAAGCTAAGTTCACTATTCCATTGAAGAAGAAAGGGATAAATTGACAAAATCAAAACCCCAGGTGAAATTGTTGTCGGCAAGAAAAAGGAAAGTGGATAAGGTTAAACCCTAATCCGTACCAAAGGGTACCACTTTTGTTCGTACAGAGGTGATGTGACCGAGATTCCAAAAGAGGAATCGAAGGGTAGATTCTCCTAGGTTCTTACTTTTCTTATGTTCGAAAATTCTCGTTAATGGATCTCTGGAGTAATTTCTTCTACTCGAGGTCGTACTAATTTTTTTGAACTTTTAGGAATTCGTGCGAGGGGTGACCGAATTCCAAAATTTTATAGACAATTCTTTGACTTCCCGAGCACAGTAAAAACAATGTCTGTTCCATCGAGTCGAACATCACTTCACTCTTCCCGAAGAGTTAGTGACTATTGTCGAACTTGAAGGATCTTAGAGGACATTGATCAATCCGAAGAAGCCACTGTTGACAAGTTCTTTGAGTGACCAAAACCTTACCCAAAATTTGAGTGGACCCGAGCGCCACCCAATAAAAGTGAGGGAGTGTGTAAGGTAATTTCTAACCTTAACATTTTATTTTTGGTCTTTGATTTGTGCAGGTTCGATGGCTGGAAATGGAGAGAAAGGCATTACAGCGCCCGAGGTGTCATTAGTCGATCTCATGGCTGTGATACAAGGCCTCAGTGTCGAGGTAAAAGGAGTGAGTGCTCGAGTAACTAATCTCGAGCAAGGGAGTGTGCCTGTGGCCTTACCTGGGTCCGGCGCTGGAACTAGCAACTCCACTCCTATGAAACCGGAGCAATTTGCTGAGCTTGTTCGACAACAACGATTGAAGAACGAGGCAGTTCGAAATGAAGCTATGGGCAATCCCCGAGCTGAACAACACTTGGGCAATCCCCAAGCTGGGAAACACAACTTGGGCAATCCCCAAACGGAACAACAAAACTTGGGCAATCCCTAAGATGATTATCAAAACTTGGGCATTTTCCGAGGTAAAAGAATACCACTTCCAAGGGCCCGAAGACAAGTTGTGGTCGTTGATGAAAGGGTCGATGATAGAGAATTTCCCGAGGTCGAAGCTGAGTATGTGCCACCGTTCGTTCAGCGAAGGCAGGTTCAACGAGGTCGTGGAAATTTTGAGGTCAAGGCCGAGGCGCAAATATTGATCGATATTTTGAGCGCGAGGCTGATGACTATTATGATGAGTATCCGGAGCCGATCCGAGGTGCTCGTGATTCAAACTTGAACAGTTTCAAGATCACTATTCCACATATCAGAGGAACTACTGATCCGAACCAATATCTTGATTGGAAGATTCGATTGGAGCGGATCTTCGAAACAAATGAGATGACCGAAGAGAGAAAAGCTACACATGTTATTGCTTTGTTCGAGGCATATGTATCAACATGGTGGGAAGCTGACAAAAGATTGAGACGAAGGAATGCTTATCCCAAGGTCACCACATGATTGCAGTTGAACAGAGCAATGGATGCTAAGTATGTGAACGCCAAATATCGGCAGGAACAACTTCGAAAGCTCTTCGAGTTGAAACAAGAGTCCAAATCGATCGAAGAATACTATGATGAGTTCGAAAGAATTCGATTAGCTCTTGACTTGAAAGAAGATGATGAGAAGGCCATCATTCGATTCAAAAATGGCTTGACTTGAGATGTGTCATCTTAACTGAGACTGCATGTGTATCAAACTTTAGAAGATGTGTTTCATGCAGCCGTTGATGCTGAGAAATGGGTGAAAGATGACAAAGTGAGCCGGTATCGAGGAGTTACTACTTCAACTCCTTTGAACCAAGGTAAAGATTGGAGGAGTCCGAACCCAACAAATTCCAACGTGATCTGAAGAAACCCTTCGAGAGGGGAGTGACTGTTAACCAATCCAAAGACATGGGAGGTAAAGCTCAACTCAATACTCCCAGTACTTCAAAAATTCAGTGTCACAAGTGTAGGGGTTATGGTCATATGGCAAGAGACTGTCCAACTCGTCATATCATGGTAATGCTCGATGATGGAACCGTCCATGAGCCCGTGAGTGACTCCGAGGAGGAAGTAGTCGAGGAGACTGATCGAGTCGAATCTGAGAATGATGGATGTAATGCCACCGAAGTCGATCATCCGAAAGTTCTTCTAGTTTTTCGAAGGAACTTGAGTACCATGGTCATGGAAGAGGAAGATGACAACTAAACGGAGAATCTTTTCCATGCCCGATGTCGAGTGAAGGGGAAGGTGTGTTCGATGATCATTGATTCAGGCAGTTGTTCGAATGTGGTAAGCCAAACCTTGGTTTCACAAATGGGTCTGCCAACTACCAAACATCCCCGTCCATACAAGCTCCAGTGGTTGAATGAGTGTGGAGAATTAAGAGTGGCGAAGCAAGTGTTGATCAAATTTCAAGTAGGGGTTTATCATGATGAAATGATGTTTGATGTGGTCCTGATGCAAGCTTGTCATTTGCTTCTTGGGCGACCGTGGAAATATGATCGATCCGTTATCCACAACGGTCGAACCAACACTTACACTGCCAAGCTCGGAGGGAAGAGTTTTGTATTCAAACCTTTGTCTCTAAAACAAGTTAGCAAGGACTATAAACGGATAAGAGAGCTGAAAGAGGCGGCCAAAGCAAATAATCCTATCGAAGTACCAATTGTGGATGAAGCCAAAACTCCACCACCCGTGGTCAACAACATCTGTGCAATCATGCAGCCGGGTGAGTACTTATGAGGCAACGACACCGGTCGAATGATGATTTGCCTCGTGCATAAGGGTATCCTTCTAAACTCTAATGATGATTTTTTCTAACGATAACCCTTTGCGTAGTGTTGTTCAAAGTATTTTACAGGACTTTGGAGACGTTTCCCGAGGAAATGCCAGGTGGATTGCCTCTGTTGAGAGCAATCGAGCACCAAATTGACTTCATTCCGGGGTCTCAAATCCCCAACAAGCCTGCATACCAGTGTAATCCCGAAGACACCAAAGAGCTCCAAAGGCAGGTGGATGAAGTGCTAAACAAGGGCCTTGTTCAAGAGATCTTGAGTCCTTGCGCCGTTCCTGTTATCCTCGTCCCGAAGAAAGATGGAACATGGCGAATACGTGTTGATTGCCGAGCAGTCAACAAAATCACGGTAAAGTATCGTCATCCTATCCCTCGATTAGATGACTTGCTCGATGAGTTAAGTGGTTCTTCATGCTTTTCGAAGATAGATCTTCGGTCCGATTACCATTAAATCCAAATAAAACCCGGAGACGAGTAGAAAACCGCATTCAAGACCAAATCCGGTCTCTATGAATGGTTAGTGATTCCTTTTGGCCTCTCTAACGCTCCGAGCACATTCATGCGCTTGATGAACCATGTGCTAAAACCGTTCATAAATAGGTTTGTTGTCGTTTACTTCGATGACATACTTGTTTATAGTAAATCTGTGGATGAACATGTCGAACACTTAAGGCTAGCGCTTGAAACCCTTAGAGAGGAGAAGTTATATACTAACTTCAAGAAATGTGCCTTCTGTGTTGAGCGTGTAGTCTTTCTAGGATTTGTTGTGAGTGCTAATGGTGTTGAAGTCGATGAATCAAAAGTCGAGGTTATCAAAGATTGGCCGACTCCAACCTCGGTATCTCAAGTTCGTAGCTTCCATGGATTAGCCAGCTTCTACCGAAGGTTTGTTCGAGACTTTAGCACCGTGGCAGCTCTTTTAACCGAGCTGGTAAAGAAAGACCATCTGTTTGTGTTGGGGGGAGTCCCAAGAGAGGGCTTTCCAAGAGTTGAAATGAAAGCTTAGCTCTGTCCCGTTGTTGCAACTCCCCGACTTCGGCAAAGCGTTCAAGGTTGAATATGATGCGTCCGGAGTTGAGATCGGATGAGTGCTTATGCAAGAATCGAAGTCGATCGCTTACTTCAGCGAAAAGCTTAAGAGTGAAACCTTGAATTACTCTACGTATGACAAGGAGTTGTATGCCCTCGTTCGAGCACTCGCACATTGGCAGCATTATTTGTGGCCGAGAGAGTTTGTGATTAAAAGTGATCATGAGTCTTTGAAACATCTCTGAGGCCAGGAAAAACTAAACCAAAGACATGCCAAGTGGGTTGAATTTATTGAGAGCTTTCCCTATGTAATTCATTATAAAAAGGGAAAGGACAATGTTGTGGCCGATGCGCTATCAAGGAAATTTGCCTTAGCAACCATTCTCGCCTCGAGGCTCATGGGATTCGAAAGCATCAAATCGATGTATGAAGATGATCCCAAGCTGTAATGCGTTCGTGATGCAATCCTGAGTGGCCGAAGGGTTGAGAAATATCAGTGGCACGATGGCTACCTCTTCAAGAATAGGAGGGTTTGTGTGCCAGTGTCATCATGGAGAGAGCTCTTGGTCCGAGAAGCTCACTCCGGAGGCTTGATGGGACACTTCGGTGTCGATAAAACTCTTGGAATCTTGTCCGAGCAGTTTTATTGGCCAAAGATGCGACAAGATGTGGAAAAGCTTTGCAACGCTTGTCTCATTTGCAAGAAAGCTAAATCGAGGTCCAACCCTCATGGTTTGTATACTCCATTACGTGTGCCTGATCGACCGTGGGTTGATATATCCATGGATTTTGTTATGGGATTACCGAGGTCGGGGGGAGGGCATAATAGCATCTTTGTTGTTGTGGACCGTTTTTTCAAAATGCCTCACTTTATTCCTTGCAAGAAATGTTATGATGCACAACATGTAGCCACTTTGTTTATTTCTAATGTGTTAAAACTGCCCGGCGTGCCTCGTACTATTATGAGTGATCGAGACTCAAAATTCTTGAGTCATTTTTTGGAAATGTCTATGGGGTGCCCTTGGCACCAAATTGCTATTCTCGACGTCTCACCATCCTCAGACTGATGGACAGACCGAGGTAGTTAACTGAACCTTAGGAGCTCTGCTTCGAGCTATGATCAAAGGTAAGATCGGAAACTGGACTGATCGTTTGCCCGTGATGAAGTTTGCATATAATCGAACAGTGCATCGAATGATTGGCATAACTCCGTTCGAATGTGTGTATGGGTTTAACCCTTTAACTCTACTTGATCTAACCCCATTGCCTCGGGATGCTGTTATTGATTTTGAAGGTTCTCACAGAGCCACTACTTTGATCGAGTTACACGCCAAGGTAAAGCAGAATCTCAAGGAAGCTTATGCCAAAGTGTCAACGAAGAAAAACAAGGGGCACAAGAAGTTGGAGTTAAAGAAGGGAGATTAGGTGTGGGTTCACTTCCAAAATGAACGATTTCCAAACCAAATGAAAGAAAAGTTGGCTCCTCGAGGGGATGGTCCGTTTCAAGTGCTAAGCAAAATCAACAGCAATGCTTATGTGATCGACCTCCCAGATGAGTATAATGTGTCCAACACCTTTAATGTTGCTGACTGAACTCCTTGTGTTGTAGGCCAAGCATCGGAGACTGAAGAAGGCTCGATTTCGAGAACGAAATCTTCTCAAGAAGGGGAGGATGATGCAGCCCGAAACCATGCTGATCAAGTGTTCAATCCATCGAGGCCGATGACACGAAGCCAAGCCAAGCTCTTGAATGATGTTCACATTCAGTTGGCGTGGTCGGGAGAAAGCAACCGTTCGAAAATGGAGTGGCCGAGTGCAAGATTCGAAGGCTTCATCTACAAGCTCGAGGCCGAAGAGGGAAGCAACCGAACACTCAACATCAGCGCCGCATATTAAAGCAAACAACCGAAGAGAGAGCGCCCGAGTTCAAGAGTTCGAGCTCAAGTTTTCGAAATCAAGTGCAATCGAACACTCAAACGATGACGCCGAACAGTAAAGAAAGCGACCGAAGGGAGGGCGTCCGAGTTCAAGAGTTCAAGCTCAAGTGTTTGAAACCAAAGGAGTGTTCGAACACTTATCTGATTCAGCCTTGCGTGGCTTATTCTTATTGGTCGCCTATGACCGTTTACTATTTTGCCCTTAGTATTGTCTATATAAACCTCTTTTCATTTCATTTGTAGATACCTAGATTTTGATTATTGAATATTGAATGAGAGTAGCCGAGAGAACTTTCTTTTATGTCTCAGATGTGAGAAAACCTGATGGGGTCCTTCGGAACTTGTGGCTTTCGGTGAATCCGATTGAACAATTTCTCTTTGATCATTCAGTTTGCAAGAGTCATTGTTCTCTTAAGGATTGTTGCATAGCTTAGGTGCTCTTTCCTTCTGCTTGAATTATATCGAGACCAGTTCCTCAGTGCCGTTCAAGCAAGAAAAGCTGTGTCAAGCTTCTATCTTTGTTTGCCGATGTTGTCTTCGCACCAGCTGATCATGCCATTGAGATGTGATAGAGTTAGCCCCACTGAGATGTGATAGTGCTGGCCCCAAAAATAGCGGAATTCGTTGGTGCGAGATCCTTATCTGTCCGAGTGTTCATCTCTATCCCGGAGACATGACTATTCGCTCAGTGATCCGAAGAGTCGATCACCTTCGTTTGCTATGTAGATTGTCTACGTGTCATCTGAGGTACGTTGTCGCGGTTTGTTACTCTATCCGTGCCACGTATTCGGACACCTGGTAGCAACATGTTCGGTTTGATTTTTACCAATATACTGATGGGTGTAAACACTCGATGCGGATAAATTTTAACTTAACTTGTCGTGGGTATGAAACTCGGTGCGCTAAAGTGGCGATGTAGAGAAATTTTCTTCTTTCGAATAATTCAATGGTAGAATTTTGATTGTCATCTTTATTTTTCTAATAAATATTTATCAATCTAAAATCAGACAAATTATGCAAATTAAAAGAGTAGCACTTTAAATACTCCTTAACAACTTCATAAAAAAACACTCCCTTACCAAGAGAAATTCAAAGAGTCAAAAGTGCAAAACTTACTGACCACCAATGCTTATAGCTTAATTAACTAAAGCTATTACTGACCACCAATGCTTATAGCTTAATTAACTAAAGCTATAACAATCATCGAGTTCAATTCATCATTCTTTAATTTTTCCCTCCTCTTCTTGTACTCGATCCATGTGTTATGATGAAGAAAAGCTTAAAAAAACTCTTGGTGACTAGTGCAATGACGTGGTAGAATTATATCTGCTTGCCTGTTGTCTGTCTTATGGCTAGCAACTACGAATAAGAAGACCGTATACCAAATATAGTAATGAAACTAGTTGTGCTTAATAAAGAAAAAGAATAATAGTTGTGCCTTATGGTTATTGATTCAACGACTTTGGACCAACTCTTGTTCATTACGAAACCTCCTATTACTTGCTCCCAAGACGTACCCTTTTAGAAAGTAAAAGCAAAGCAAAATACGAAATTGACCATTTAATATTATGAGCTACTTGCATACTTCTGCGGTTAATTTCCAGAACAGCCCTTTGTATTGTGTATTTACACTGTTTGATTTGACCATGCACCATACTATGCATTGTGGTCAACATTTATAGTACGTATTAGTAATTTTGTCACGGTAACTTTGATAAGTTGCATGCTGCTTAATCAAAGTTACACCCTAACATTTTTTCTAATTAAAACCCTACTATGGTTTACAATAGCTGCGCAAAATCATTTCCAATCACACATTAATATCTTTGAAATTCTATTTTATATATAAATAGATAATAATGTTTTTTAGTCTGATGTATGTTATACATGATAATAATTTAAGAAACTAATACATACTTCAAAAGTTCTACTAATATATACACGACTTAGAAATTCGTAAATAAGATTTAATCCACCAAATATGTTCTTATGCATATTATAGCAATTCACTTCTGTTCTACTCCTATAACAATTCCCATAAAATTGGAATTATTTGACGTTCTACTTTCTAGTCATATTCAATATACTTGATTTTGACTTGAAATTGAACAAAAAAATCAGAACAAGTCAAAGTTGTTTGGGCCACGGACAATTTAGTCCTTACATTTTTTCTCTAGAATTTACTAAAACCACACGTCTCTTAAAAAAAATCTCAAATACTAAAAATACTCTCCACCATAAACTAATAAAAAATATTCATAACCGTCGGTCCCACGCAGTCTTCACGCGAAGCTTGATAGAACCAACCATATAATAAAATATAAATATTACACCCCCTATATAAAAGCAACATGTCTCGTAAACCCTTGATACATCACAAAAAAACAAAAACTTCTTCCCCAAGTTACTTTCCAAACTTCTTGCAATTCTAAACATGATGACCCGTGGAGCAACAAGATTGACCCGAACGGTTATGGGTCATATGGGTCCACGTTACTTTTCAACTGCACTTCTACGTAATGACATCGGAGTTATGGGTCCCACTGCTACAGGTTTCTTGCATGGGATTCCGGCGAAGCCATCGGAGTTTAAGTATTTTCAGGTGATGGGTTCACGCAGTGCTAGTACTGTGACTTTAACTGATAAGACTCAGCCAGAAAAGGATGAGAAAAAGGTGGAGAATGGTGGTGCCGCCGCGGCAAGTGGTGGTGGTGGTGATGGCGGTGATCAGAAATCTGTAGTGAGTTATTGGGGTGTTCAGACTTCTAAAGTTACTAAAGAAGATGGTACTGAATGGAAATGGAATTGTTTTAGGGTATGTTTTATTAATTAGCTTTTATATATTTTTTATGTTTCGTTTTAATTTATGTGAAACACTTTAGATTTCGAGAGACCATAGATTTAGACCTAAAATAAAACTTAAAATAATTAAAAAGTATATAAAAAAATCGTGAGAAGAAAAAATTGTTTGACTCTTGAAATCTACAAAATATCACGTAAATGAAGATGGATAGAGTAGTTAAGTTTTTGGAGAATTTTATTTTATTTTTATTGATGGTGAATTTGTTTTTGGTGTATAGCCATGGGAGACGTACAAGGCTGATTTGTCAATAGATTTAACGAAGCACCATGCGCCAACCACGTTCTTGGACAAATTTGCTTATTGGACTGTTAAGGCCCTTCGTTACCCCACTGATATTTTCTTTCAGGTATGCAATTTCCTTTTTCTTATTTACTTGTGTTAATTATATGGATCTTTTATATTTTATTATGTTATGTTATTAGTCAGATGTGAAAAAAGGTCTCTATGCCATTTCCCAGAATTTTGGAGTGTATAGTAATATTACAAATAATAAATAATGTAACAACAATTTGATTTCGATATATTAATTTTATTTATTTTATTGTATTGGCTAGCTCTTAAAGTAAAAACTCTGATGCCTTTTATGAAGAGTTTTGGAATGTTTAGTGAAATACAAACAGTAGTTACTTTGGTGGTGGGACGTTGTTTAATATAGGAAGTAAATAGGAAGAAATAAACAAATATGGATACCTTCTCAAGTTGTAAAATTATTGAGTAGTCCCTTTTAGATCCAGATTCAAGAATAATACTTCTTTAAGCAGTCCATATAAATAAAGGTAGACAACTTGAAGATTAAAGAACTGTGATATGTTATATATTCGTTCCATTAGAGAAAGGTATACAACTTGAAATATTATATAGAGAAAAGTAGACAACTTGAAAGATTAAAGAACTGCGACATGTTATATTCATCATTGAAAATATTCCCGAGTGGAAATTTTACACCTTGCTAAGATCATTTCCGTTCAATTTAAAATGTGATTAATATTAATGTGGTATTAATGTGGTGCAGAGGAGATATGGTTGTAGAGCAATGATGTTGGAAACAGTGGCTGCAGTGCCTGGAATGGTGGGAGGTATGTTGTTGCACTGCAAATCATTGAGGCGATTTGAACAGAGTGGTGGATGGATCAAAGCACTGTTAGAAGAAGCTGAAAATGAGAGGATGCATCTCATGACTTTCATGGAAGTTGCCAAGCCAAAATGGTATGAACGTGCACTTGTCTTTACAGTGCAAGGTGTCTTCTTCAACGCTTACTTTGCCACTTACCTTGTGTCACCAAAGTTGGCTCATCGTATCGTTGGGTACTTGGAAGAAGAGGCTATTCATTCATACACTGAGTTCCTCAAAGAATTGGACAAGGGTAACATTGAGAATGTCCCTGCTCCTGCTATTGCCATTGATTACTGGCGCCTGCCTAAAGACTCTACTCTCCGAGATGTTGTCTTGGTTGTTAGAGCTGATGAGGCTCATCATCGCGATGTCAACCACTTTGCATCTGTAAGAATTCATGCACCCTTTTGGATTCTAATGTACACCCTGTATCACATCGTATATACTAAGATAGACGTAGACCCTCCAATTTGCTTGCAATTTCATATGTAGCTGTCATACATGTACCGTCTCATATTTAAAATGATCAATGTTTGTAATTGAGGTCTGACTAACTAATTTCTTTGGAATTTTTGCAGGACATACATTACCAAGGCCAACAGCTGAAGGACTCCCCTGCACCACTTGGGTATCACTAAGCCACTAAAACATGAGAGACAGATCAAGCTAAATGTGATCACTATGTTCTTTTTGTAGTACTGGTATAGAGAGCTATGTAGTAACTAATACTACTATCTTGAATGTTGATGTAAATACTTTTTTGTGGATTTGGTTGGTTCTTTAATACTTCCTTAAATCTCTGAATTAGAGAACAACGCCCATGTTCTAGCTAAATGATTGGCGAATAAAGCACTCTGGAGATATAGCATGGTTTGTTTAACTAGATATATTATCTTTATTTACATATTTATTTGTGATTTTTGCTGTATAAAATAAAATTTCCTAATCGACTTTCTTAAATGATTAATTTGTAGGAACACACTCCAAAATGTTTCAAACCATTACGGCTTATTTAGGCAGACCACCAAAATGGGGTAATGTTGCCAGTTTTGGCAGACTTATTTAGGCACTTCTGCTTTTCAGGGTACCTTTTTGAATCCTCAGAGTGAAGAATTTTTAACGCTAATTTTCACAGCTTTGTGGAGATAATTGTGTGCGATATTAGTTTTCAGGAGCTGAGAACATTGTGTATGTGCCAAAAGAAAAAGGCAGAAAAAAATTGTCGTTTTTGAATCGTTCACCAACTTTGACTATCAACTCCAATACAGATTAAACAAATGATCAATTCCTCAGCCAAAAAGGGGGAAATTAGTGCCAAAAAATTCTGCATCTTGCAGGTTTTCGCATACCGGCAAATACATTATAATGAATTATGATGAATTTTTGCTTGTCTATTGAGAAGAAACATATATATGATAGTAATTATTTTCCGGAAAATGGGAGGTATTCTTTTGCTTTCTATTTATTACCATCGACATTTACAAAAAAAAAAAAAAAAAAAAAAATCATGTATCGTCGATCCTCCTATTTTCATAATCTTTGTAATTCTTTATGGGATTATCTTGACTCCCCTTTCGCAGACCCTTGCCCCTAAACCATATATTTTCATGAGTTACTATCTTTTTTTTCTGTTTCACGAGAATTGCTTTTGTTCTTTAGCCTCACAAATTGAAAAGAAAAAGTCAGAGATATATTTTGTTATTGCTGACATATCTTGTATTCACTAACTTTATTTAAGCGACTTCTTGATGCAGATGGCACGAAATTGAAGGTACATTCACATTCATTATTTTGTGTTCTAATGCTAATGTAATCATCAAAGAAAAGAAGAACCATCCGGACTCCGGAGAAGGTAACTTTTCTTCTTTCTAGCTTTTGGACAAAAGTCAATTTCTTGGTTTCTACGTATTACTTATAGGTGAGACTTTCTTACGATTATCCATAAGCCATAATACTCCTTAGGAACAAATGGAGAAACAAAGTCTAGAGCTAGAATAATTTGGCTTCCTGGAGCTGCAATAATTTTCACAGTAATTAACTTTCTCAAGAGCTGAAGAAACACACACACAAAAGACACGATCTTAAGAATTATGGATTATAAGGTCTAAGCTAATCATTTAACAAAAACAGGAAGGGGAAGGAAAGAGTGCAACATGGTATATAAGTATTATTTTTTTAATACGGGTGGTGTTCAACCCAGCTTGCGCATACCTAGAGTATTCTACCGACTACATAATTGGTACCTCTTACAGGCATACATACCTTATAAGTCTTCCCTAGCTCCCCAAAACTATATGATTATATTTTACACATCACCTTCATTCCTTCATCTCCAAAAAAAAATCAGATTAGAAGACTGGTAATATAATGTACATAGCTGCATGATCAACACTGAGGAGAGACCTTTGAGCTTGAACATTTGTGTTTCTGATCCTTCTTTCGTTTTTCCTATTTTATAACTAATAAAGAAAATTACCTCAATATAAAACTACTACGTACTACATTAACGTGACTCTTAGTCACTAGAAATGTTAAACAAGAAGAATATCACCGCAGCAAGTAACGCGATCCCCCAATATTCAGTACCTTCTGCTATAGAAAACATCACTTGAAATGCAAAGAAGATCAAAATTACAAACAACCATCCCCATTTTCTAAATTCATCTTCATCTCTCCCCCGATAAACTCGACTCTGCTCATAATTGTAACCTTGGAGAGAAGGTGCATAAATACTTGCCAAACATAGCAATATAACCAACATAAGAGGACCAAGAAGAATTTTCAAAACAGTGTAAGTCAGTAAAATTACAACAAGAGATACTATGACTGATTGAGTAGTATAGTATACAAACAAAATGGCTAGAAGAGGGACAAAAATATAAAAAGTGAAGTTAATATCTTCTGTATCAAGGGCTAGTGAGAAAGTGTCAAGAATGCATTGGCCATGGAGTAGGAATCCTAGACTAAGTACAAGAAGAAGAGGGACTAATGGAGAAGGCCCTTTAACCATTTTGCAAAAGGATCAAGTCCTGCTTTTGGGATTGTCATGACTTTATTCTTTGTAGTTATGAGATAGAGAGTTGAGTGTATTCCAGAAATGGATTAAAGTAATGAGGTTGGAGTAGGGTGGTTATGAATAATTAAGCTATAATGCAAGGGAGAAGGCTTTATTAGTCGCTTAACTTTTGGTATTTTGCTCACCTACTGGACTTGTTTGGTATTGCTATGACCTTCAAGGGAAAGAACAAATATGTACATATACGTGTGATATGTTATTGAAAAAAAAAAACAGTAAATATTGTGATGAACAGAAAAAATTAGGAGAAGAAAAACATGATCTTTGACTTTGTTGACTTCATAAGAACGAGACCTTTTGGTCTTGCTTGCATCTTAATCCTAGGCAACAGTCTCTACTTTAAGCTTGCTTCATTAATATCAAAAGTGATTTCCTTTGCATAACCCCATTGCTCCAAATAGTAAAAACAAGAAAGTTATAATTGTGTAGTTCACCAATTTTGCAATATATGTTTACATGAGGATTAGTTCAGCTATATATTTACATAAGTACAATCTGATGACAATTTTTTTTTTCTAATGAGATGAGCATTCATTAACATGAACCAAGTCCAGTAAATTAACTACCCATATCTTCTCATATTCATTATCACGTTAATGTTTCTTCAAATTCACTAACGATGAGGTTAACAATAAGAAACAACTAGAGGATATGTGAATTTTTGCTTCATACCCTACTAGCTTCTCACTTCTACGGTTGTCTGATGCTTCCAACATTTCATCATTTTAATCCAGCAAGAATGAATGCAAAGTAGGACGGATTTAAATGCCATTATGTCATCTACACATAGCTAGTGAACTGCAGCAGGAATCTTTTATTGTCTTTATGATATCTATATAGCCTGTCATAATGTCAAGTGTAGTTGTAGGGAGGCTTGCATTAATGTATTATTTGGTCCACGTACTATAACTGATAACATTCGACCTGATTTCTACACATCATCCTTTTGTTCGGCTCTCTGTCTCTTATCCCTAAGGAGGTCTTCCTCCACTACTGCAAGTTCTCCGGAACAGACTCCGGTGATAGCCCAAGGAAGGTAAGGATGACATCAAGTCATCGTTTTTGTTGTACTTATACCTTATGCCATCAACATAGCAAGTGAAACTGTCAGCTGTTCTTCAAGAACAAAAAATGCAGGATGAGCACATTGAACTACCCATGTGTCAACGAGTTCTCACTTTTGCAGGTAAAATTTTAAGCTATCTTTTGTACTTCATACTCGTGAGATATTTTAAGTGGCGATTCCTTTGAGACGGGCCTCTCTTCAGACCAAAGCTCTAAATTTACTGTTCCTGTACCCCAATGCACCATACATTTGAATACTTGATCAATGTTGAACCTATTGACTAATCCCAAACCAAGACATCTATCAACAAGCCTCCATTCACCTGAAAAAGAAATAATTTTGATGGACATTTAACAATTTATAGAAAAAATTAAATAGGGCGAGTATGTGACCAATGCAAATTAGATGATCCAAGAAAGCAGCTCACATCTAACATTGCAATTTGCTATTAAGTCATCAGCATACATTTTGCGAAAGGATATTATTTTAAAATATTTGGATATGTTTATTGACATTCTCTATGTAGCTTTCTTTCCGTTTTTAATATTTGACGATCTTTGCTTCTAATCCTTTCTCAAGGTGTCCAAATAGACCCGGGCATGTATCTCCATGTCCCTACCCCATAAATTCCTCTAGTTCCCACCAGTAAACTTATGTAGATGAAACTAATAAAGAGGGTGCGAGCATTAAAAAGGTACAGATGGGGAGAATATTTCCAAATTTCTGAAACAGGAAATAATCACAAGTTGCATACTGAAACATTGACCGGAAATTTATGCAAACTTGCGTATTTTCCTTTATTTGGAATCTCGAAAGTAATTAGCACCCAATTTGTCTTTTGTAATCTTCCGATTTCTATTATTTCTAGTCTTCCCTTAGGAAGCAAGGGTTGGTGAATTCACTAGTCTTACTAAGGTACCATGCTAATAAAATGCCCCGTCCAGTCTCCTAAAACATACATATACTAACATGCATACACCAGAACCCAGTTGTGGACATCCACTATAATCTACTTCACATCCAGCTTTGTGTGAAAATGGAATGTTCAGAAATGTGTCATGACTGAAAATATATCCTCTAGTCAAGCAATATGATTTTGCTTCGAGAAATATAAACACAGAAAATGGGTGTGCACTGAAAAAAGGAAAAAGAAAAAGAAAGAGCTGTCCAAGAGCAAAAGAAAAGAGTAAACTGTACCCTTTGGACGAAGATCTCCTTCAAACACTTGTTCTCCAGATTCTGGCCAAAGTTCATGCTGGGACCCATTGATCGAAGTAAAGGATACATATGATTCCGTTGGGTGCAACAATGTGAACATCGGATGGACACGCAAACACACAAGCCTACCAAAGCAATAAAAACAGTGAGATGCCCAAAGCCATCAAAACTAACAGAAAAGGTCATGAATTAAACTGACCACAATATCAACCAACAAAAGAACGAAGACAACACCTTTAAAGCCTCTTTTGCAAATTGTAACTAGGCTTTTTGATGAATACAGAAAATATGCAAACAAGCACAAGGTGATAACATTGTTGTCCCAATACTGTATAGTTAACATGCCAAAATGACTCATTACGGAGGAAGACTAGATAAAATTGGTTGATGAGTCAGAAGAAGAAAGCCTTAGATGATGACGGGATATCCCCAAAAAAAGTTAAAGGGAATCACCTGAGGCACAAAAAGTGTGATTTTGCTTAAGTTACATAATAAGTTTTTGGACAAGAGGATATCTACGAAGGCACCCACCACAGGGACATATGATGTAGTACATAGCACGACCTGTACTGGGTAGGCTCTTATCAAGGCTTTACCCAGCCCATTTTTGGTGATAAATATATCAATTGACAAAGTTTAAAACTGTATTTGCAAACAGGACATGTAAAAGTTTGTGATCTATGATGTGTCCAACCATGAAGTTGCAGTAAGAAAATAAATATTTGAATAAGTGGATTTAAGAGATCCATAATTGTTTACAATAATAATATGTCGGACAGCACATACCTAGAAAATCCTCCAGAACCAGCACCAACATTGCGAGCTACAATTCCAGAATCAATGCGGAAAACCTTGGAGCTGTCTTTTGGCAAAGATATGTATCGTTGCATAACTAATCCTCCACCTACATCACCCTCCATCTTAAGAGACTCCAACTCCCCTTCCTGTTCCAGATCCCGTCTAGGAAAGAGGAACAATTTGGACAGTGAACAACAGAGAAGAAAAATGCACCTTGTGGATGAAAATTGAAATACTGAAATCTAAAATCTAAGATAACTATAACGAAATAAAATAAGAGATTCTCCATAAATGGAAAATTAATAAATATGATCAAATTGAACATGCATTATGAGTTAGAACAGAGGTAAGAATTACAGTAGCACAATCACACAAAAGCTTTCTGAAGATGTCATATACTCCCTCCGTCCCAATTTATGTGAGGTGTTTGACTTTGCACGGAGTTTAAGAAATAAAGATTGACCTTAGGAATTTTCAAAATTACCCTTGTTAGATGTAAAGAAAAAGTAAGGTCGACCACAGGTCATGCACAACTTTCTATCAGGCGAGGAAATAGTCAGTCCTTCTAATGATACAATAGCAAAGGATTTACTATATTACTCAATGAAAGTAGGTTGAGTTCACACCCAGCATTTTCAGTTTTCCATATTTGATCAGTGGAGAGTAAATCCCATTCATTATTAGAACTTCACAAATGCTAATTTCTTTGTGTTACCAAATGGTATGAACTATTTGTAACAGAATACTGCTATGGGGAACTAGTTATTTACTTACTCAACAACTAAATACTCCTCAGTACATCCAGCTGATCTGTATTCACGGCCACAATATTCTTCATACCCATTTATTTCCACCCGGCTATGAAGCCATTGGGTTCCTGTTACATAGAAAATAGGTGAATAAAACAGTATAAAACATTCAACATTTCTTCTGATATCAGTACTTTACCCAAATTATAAATTCCCAAAAAACGAGCAGAACAGAGGAGCAATTTAGTTGGACTTGGATTACAAAGTACAGTGTAGAAGAAAAAGACGCGTGCTCAAACAGCAATGCTTCCTATAGCAGAACTTTGTCAAATCTAAAGATCGGAGCACCATTTCACAATTCAAACTTTGTCGCATGAATAACTGAGGAATGACAAGAGAACCCACTGTTCAGAGAAAAAGATCATATAATGATCGAACTGGTTCTAGTTTACAATGACAATCAAAATCCCTAACTGTCCTTTGCGGAAAAGATTCTAGAGGAATGAGTGGTAGGTTGCATCATAGACAATAGCTGAGCATGTTTAGCTTAGATTTTGATTAAATGATCAGCTGGGACGACTAAAGGAACCTTCCAACACATTTAACACCACCTATTTAAGCAGTGTACAACATTTTTCAGTTTAAAGATCCACTAATGTTATAAATAAACGACACTTACGATGTAAATGGACATCACAATGAATAAGCTTGATGAAAACCAGCAAAGATGCAAAGAAAGTAAAAGGCTATCGAATTGCAGAAGGAAAAAATAAATAAACAAATAAACTATGCAGCTCACAATACCTGAAGGGATATGATCCATAGAAAGGATTCTACCACCTATCCAAGGAACCACTTTCAGCTCCCAATCACCACTCTTCAGTACAACGGGGGTCCTTGAAAGTTCTACTCCTTTGTGTCCAGAGTCAGTCTCCACGTCTGGTATACGTCTAGCACTTTCTGCAATTCATATGCAACATGAAAACAACAATTTCTTTAAATTTTAAACGAAAAGAAAAGGATAAGGTGCACTAACATTCATAGACATGTAAAACAGACATCAAAAGTAAAGCAACCCAATTCCTCTGCAAGTCTGTGAGGGGCAGTAATTGAAAAGGCCAGCTGCTTAGTTCACGTAGCTACAGAAGATACTGCATCCCACAGTTGATAAGAAATCCTTACATAATTCAAGCCTCACTACTAATCCCTTCGGGTATTAATCTTCAGGTATTCTTTCCCCTTAATTAATAATATTATTTACCTTATCAAAAAAGTAATTCAAGCCTCACTACTCAGAAAAACATAAAGACCTTTCTTCTATCCTCCTTAAAGGCCCCATATTTTCAAGATCCACTCGCTAAAGGCTGATGCACCAATCACTCATTCTTTCTGATTATAGCAGCAGCAGCCAAAAGAAATCTAGAACATCTAATCAGAAATTAAAGTATGTTTCTCTAATAAGTGGGAAATCAAATATGTATCTTTAGGTTGGTAGCTGTTTCAGGCATCCATGGATGATACATTGAAAGCTTTCAACCTTTACCAAATTATGTTCTTTAATTTGAATGGACCATAATTATTCTTTCAGAACATCACATTCTACTGCCTAATAAAAGAATTTTAACAATAATAGTGTAGCATTCCCTGTCCATTTGCATCAACCAGAGAGACAAAGCACCACAAACGGGTGATGCAAGTGTTGATGTGAAAGAATTAAATAAAAGACTTAGGCGTCTAGAGGTTTGTGCCGAACATGTTCCACAAGGAGTGTCCAGTGGGGGTAGGTGTCTGACTCTAGTACTACTTTTAAACATGCCAAAGATTGGTTGTTGTGCTATCTAGGAAATAGATTTTGAACACTTCCATCAAATTGATTAGATATCCACTTTTAAGTAAATCCAAGAAGAACTGTGCAGGATGTTAGAGAGAGAACAAGATAATATAAAAGCGGAGCTGACAAGTGGAAGGTCTACCCAGTTGTTTTTTGTACTTCTCTTCACTTGCAGAAACCAATTTTGACACATCAATTTCTGATGGCATTGCTACTTGTAGGATCTCTCCATCAGAACCCCAGGCATCAACCTGTATAAGGGCACCCATAGCCAAACAATCATCAATTCAACAGGTCTATCAATTCAACAGGTCTATTTCAGGTGGAGTCTCTCAATCACTAAAGCAAAATAAACTTGAGGAAGGAGGAGACATACCATAGCACCTTTACCAAGCAATATCTTAACATGCAAGCGGCGTTTTGGCCTTCTCCATTTTCCTTCTGTCTTGGAGATTCGCACAGTAACAACAGAAGACTGAAGTTCAGCAACATATGTTGTTAAAAGATATCCACCTTGGCTATATTCATATCCATCACCATCATCTTCAAAAAGAAGGCCTTCAGCTTTACCTGAAATTGAATAAACTATTAGTGATGCTGAGTGCTGTAGCTGCTAGAGAACTCTTTTTCCTTTCTATTTTTTCCCTCTCACTGCCTCTTGTTTCCATTATTGTAAAACGTGCCACCACCATCAAGAGAAGATACTAATATAACCTAGTACATTTCTACGCTTCACCCATGAGTGATATTCCCCTGCTTAGCATCACATCATCACTTTAAGCAAAGAAGTGAAAGCTTCTAACAACACTCAGTACCCATTGACCCAGACACCATTGTTATTAAAAAGATACTCCATATTATCACTCTACCATGACCACAGCTTATTCTAAAGTGTGCCGAAATCAGATTAACGTATCTATTATGGAAAGGTTGTTCAATTTGCCCCCTAAATTTCAATTGAGCTTTCAATGTGTTATTAATATTGGAAATGTGAAACATTTTTTAGGTTCATGCAATCTACTCATTCGTCTAAAGACATTAGAAATATTATTTACTAAAATTCGTTAATTAAAGTATTTATAAAACTTGGTTGACTTGAGACTCAGGAAATTGAATAGGACATATTGGGTAGGAGAAAGTAATATTAGTGAGAGAGATCCCTGATAATTGCTAAACCAATTAAAGCTACTTAAACCATAAAGTACCCATAAAAGGGAGTCCACTACATTACTATGACCTAAAAGATAGAAATTTACCATTTTCATCCAAGGCCACGAGTAATACTAAATCATCACTAGGACTAGCTTGACCGACATGCTGATAAACTGGACCGGCAGGAACGATTGATCCACCAAGCAGATATAGTGCAGGCAAATCCTAAAATTTTGAAAGAAAACAGATAATTGAAAACAATTAAGAAACTGATAAATCCATACAATAAGTGATATTGCTGCAAGCGGATTCCAGTTCCAAGTATAAATACCGGATGTGAATCTTCAAAATCAAAACTCAACCAAGTGCCTTTTGGTAGCTTGTGCTGAATTGAACCCAATTCTTCATCACGCTGAGTGCTGTCAAGTCCAACACGTATTACTATAAGCACACATTACAGACTGACATGATAGATTAAACCAAAAACATGAAGATAACCAGTCAAAGAAAGTAAATGGATCAGGTTAGGGCTAAATGAACCAACGTTTTCCATCTAAAGTCTCAATTTTCACCACATCATAAAGAATAATTGGTCAGGACTATCAGGCGGTCACACTTCTACATTAGTCACCTCTATGCATGTCAATTCCCTCGCGAATATGGAGGTGCCTGGAGGAGGTCATTTGGGAAGTGAAATTGAAGGTGAGTCTATTTGATTATTGCATGATCAGAAAATCCATGATATCAATTTTCACATATAGATAACACACTGTGTTGCTAAAAAAAGATGATTGTTACCAGATTATATGGAGGCCATTGAATATTGAAGGTGGTGTAAGGTACCTAGCAATCTAATTGTGAGGAAAATTCCAACCAGAAACATGAAAGAAGAAAGTTTTGCAAGAAAAACCAGTACACCTGTACCATACGGTTGGCAGATCATAAAGGAAAATGCCTCTTAGGCTTACAGTTGTTAGAGCGAACAGTAGACCACAATAGCCTGTATTATTTACAGCATACCATATATGTAATATCATAACTGTTCTCTAATAATTATTATAAGGTGTCATCTTTTCTCATTTGACTAGTAAATGATTTTATTCAGAAAACTATGGAACAAGCTAATCATTTTGATTTGCCCCTTATTTTATCTTTGTACATCAATGACAAAACCAAAAAGATATGTCTAATCTTTTATCATCTCATGAGAACATCAGCTATTCATGAAGTTGACCGATATACTTTGTGGAGTACTAGCAAAGCATAGCATATACTGTAGAATGCAAACAAAGGAAATCACCTATACAAAGTTCGAGAATCACCTGCTACAGCATCTGTGAGAAAAAGAATTATACATTGCATATATAAGAAGTGGTCCCAGCAAGAATGAGTTCTCATGTTTCCTTAACTCGGGATCTTTTGGATCTGCAACAGTAAGCAACAGATCACTACAAAATTGATATTGTTCAATTCAATAGTAATAGATTAGATAATATTGATAGGGAAAGGAACTTGTAAGAAAAATGATAAAAGCGCAACTAAATCCTACATTAGAATTGTCTAGTATGTTCTTCTCAGATTAAATGACTTGCACAAATCCCACAACCACAGACCAACTTTTCTTTTTCTTTTCTTTTTTTGATAAAGGTAACAATAGACCAACTTTTCTTTGTTGGGCTTTAAAAAAAGTAAACAACATTTCCCCAAACTGATGACAACTCAACATTTGAAAATTAGCACAATGATTAACCCTCCAAACCTACATAAATCCTGAATGATTTTACTATTTTACCCAATGCCAGCCATGCTTTCACGCACAGATATCGTGGACCTAAATAAATTTTGAGTTATGAGAAATTTACCAGCAAATAAGATAGGAGCAGCCACAGGAGTACCCATTGTGTGTGCCAAATAAAAGAGAGTGTAAATGTGCGGTAAAAGACGGTAGCGCCGCTCCAATGCCAAGCGACAAACTTCCTCACACTGTCGAAGATGTAAGGATCAAGTCAAATCACAAGTCTTATTCTAAAGTCGAATCATTTTTTACGAAATATTTCATACATAATTCTCAGCTTCCAAAATTTAGTGATGCTCTTGTCAGTCAAAACGACAATGGATGACGTAAAAGAGGTAACAGAGGCTATAGGGGTAACCAACATAATAGGGAGGCTGCCAACGACTCAGGAAAGTTTACTCAAAATATTTTGTCATAGACATGAGCCTGATCTAACAAAATCTTTTGAAGCTTCAGAATATTGCTAAGGGACTTGCTTGACCATTGAAACTGTTACAGGTATTGTAAGAGTGCACAACTCGCTTGAGGAAATAGATAAGTATAACTTGAAAATGAAACCCCCTTTCCAGATACCATGTCACGCCAAAAAAATACTGCAAAACTTCCATATTCGATACAATCAGGCCTTTCAGATCTAGCCACAGGATATGACATAGTTAAACAACAACAACATACCCAGTATATCCCACAAGTGGGGAGGATATGACATAGTTAAATAAGTTAATTGACTAAACAGAACTTCCAGAATTGTTGATTTATCATTGTTATAGAAAAGAGCAAACCTCTTCCCCAAATGACCAAGGCTCATGATCGTTTGTGTCAGCCTCCGAATGCGCACGGCAGAAAGGAAACAGGGAACCAACACCCATCCACCTCCCAAACATCCGAGGAGTTGCATTTCCAGCAAAGCCACCTATATCTGGTCCTGTAAGTGGCTGACCACTGAGACCCTGAATATAGTTTCCCTCATCAGAAGAGTGCAATGCATTAAACCATTAGAATGTGAGATCATACTTATATATTTATGTTTCCATAACCAGTTGCTTCTGAATAATATACATAAATGGCATAATATATATGTACACAAAGACATACATATTAGTTTCTACATGCATGATTTAATGACTGAAATATGACCTGGAAATTAGTTTTGAAAATTTTGACCATAATAAAGGGCAAAACAGATTTTCATCCAGTCACGTGACAATAATTGCCATTATTTCTTTATTAGCACATGGAAACAAAAGTACCAATACAGCATAGTGAAATGCCAAGCTTAAGTACTAAATAAAAGAATCTATGACAGGGCTGTAAGGTATCCATCTTTGAAATTACATACCCATGTCCTAAGTAGCACAGGCGTAGAACCTACAAAAGGAATTAAATCCTAATATCTGGAAAGTTTTGTGAAACCATAATATACTAACTATAGTGAAACACATAAAGGACATGCTTCGTGAATACTATCAACTACAAAAACCAGTCGGCAAAACAAAGTAGTTCATTAACTAAAAACAACATCAAAACACAGTATTAATTGTCCTATTATTGTATAACCATGCTGGACCAACTTGCGCGCACCTCGACTAATTCCACGGGGTACCTTCTGCCTCCTACCAGCACAAGTACAGGTAACTCTGTCCACCAAGGCGTGGATGGATGGAAAGAAATCACCTAGTATTTTTGCCTCCAGTGGAATTTGAACCTAAGATATCATGGTTATTAACCCACTTTATTTACCACTAGGCCACATCCTTTGGAAATACTCATCATTTTCTAATTGATGTAGGGCTAGGTCAATTAATAGATATTGAAGGCTTCATTTTGGTAGATCCTACATAATGCAAGAACCCTGTTTCTTATTAAAACTTCTAGAAGAGCATGCCTAAGAAGCAAGAAGTCCTCTTGCTTAATTGACGTGAGCAGTATCTATAGAATTCAATAACAAAAAGACATGGATGGCTTAGTGCCAACCACAGGTACAAGTGGTCTTGCTGGTGTCAGCATCGAACTCGAATACAACCCGTACAACACATATGATTTGGTAGTGCTTCCTAGTCCATGTGAAAAATGATACAAACATGCTTACTTTCTATGGGTTTCTCTAATGATAGAGAACCTGGCTATTTAAACAGATACATGTACTCAGTGCTTGGACCTGAGACCTGTAACAAAGCCTCAAGAACCACAAGACTAGAGTATGTTTCAACATTCTGGCAGTCGTGGAAGCATTGCTAATCCAAAACATTGTTTTGTGCATCCTAAGGATTATGCTGATAATCCTGTTTTGCTAGTAATAAGCATTTTCGTTGAGTCATAATGCATGAAACTTTATCGATCGGACCTTTCTTGTTGGAATAAGTTGAAGCTTTATGATTAAACAACTAACTTTACTTGATCAATAAAACAACTAAATGTATAACCTGCTAGAACAAACCTCCAACAGCACTCCCAAAATTTTAATTTCAAAAGTCTTCAGTTTCCTTTCAGAAATTTCACAAAATAAAGTCAAATGTAAAACCCTGTATCTGATATAAATCTAAAGGCATAAGTGCAACTAACCAGTTGAAGAACCATTGGTACACTCATATGCAGGTGCTCCCATGTAGAAAGGTTATCCCCTGTCCATGTAGCAGCATACCTCTGGCTACCCACAAAACCAGCACGTGTGAGAACAAAAGGGCGTTTATTTCCATTAGCCAGCTTCATTCCTTCATAGGTTGATCTTGCCATGAGCATGCCATAAACCTAAAAAGGAATCCCACTCAATAAATATGCATATTACATGGCTCATCAGCAAGCACACCAAGTACAGCACCCTCTCAGAGCTTCCCAAGTATAATTTCACTGTGTATAATAATTTGAAGTCCAAATTTCACTCTGAGATACGACATGAGGAGTTGGCATACATTGTGATAGTACGAATGATTCTGGCAACCTCCAAATTCAGGATCTCCCCTGTGAATATTGCTCTCAGGCATAGTCTTTGTTACTGTCTGCAACAGAAAAGACTCGATTAAAAAAGCAGAGCAATACAATAAATTTTCTGAAGTTGTTCTATACTCCACCTTAAAAACAGCTGGTTCATTCATGTCATTCCATATACCATCCACGCCATTGGAAATGAAATCTTTAACAAGGTTAGCCCACCATGATCGAGCTTTCGATTGAGTGAAATCGGGAAACACACAAGGCCCAGGCCACACGTCCCCTAAAGCCATAAGAAAAGATACAAGTTTGAAACAGTATACAAACAATACAGGTTTAAAGTGCAGGATCCACATACCAACAAAAGGCCTTCCATCGGCTTTTTGAACCCATACATCTCCTTCAGAACCACTATCATAAACAAAATATCCCTTTTCATACTTGATCCCTGGATCAAGCATCCAGATCGCTCTGAAACCTGATTGATGAAGTTCATCCACAAGGGACTTTGGATCTGGAAAACGCTCCTGACAACATGTCCAGAATTTGTAGGGTGTGTCAATTTACAGATTGGTTAACAAAGACCATTCACCTAAGTTACCTTAACTAGATGAAAATGATAAAGAAGATAAAATCTAATGTCAATGAACCACAACTTGTTTAAAATCAAATACCGAGAAAAAGCACTTTCAGACATCAAAAAAACTCTCTAAAATCACTTTGATAAAGAATAAATTATGTCCACTTGTGAATAGTGATGTTGGAAAAAAAGAACAAAGAAGGGGAGCGAAGCATCCAACTGTAAACTTCCTAACTAAGTTAAATACTCAAATATGTAGTAATACTTTCCAGATAACTGGATAGTAGGATATATGATAACTTTAAGTAGCTTGCAATCCAGAAAATACTAAGCTAAGGTAATAGAAAAGAACAAACTCTCCACAGAGTTTCAAGGAGAAAAGCAAAATTCCATCCCCTGTTACCTGCTTTATGCAGTATTCCTTTTGGATAGTAGGAACCTTATCAACAGAAACCAAATAAAATATATGGGTCAGAGACAAGATTTCCCTATCAGATATCGAAAGGAAATTTTAAAAAGTATCCTCCCCAGTCTGCCTATAAGTTAATTCCAGGTCATGAACAAAGTATTAATAGTTCGTAGGAGATAAAATAATTTTGATCAATGTCCGACAAATATATCATTGGCATTGACTAACAGGCTGTAGAATCAACTATATCATTATGAAAGAGAGAGCGTGCCTTATCAAATGTAAAACATCGAAAAGCGTCCATGTAGTCTATGTCCATCCATATGACATCACAAGGAATCTTCTTCTCTCGAAAGGTCCTTGCAATCTGTATGAAGTAATCAGACACAATGAAATATTTGAAGACCAGATGTATGCCTATCAGATTTTAGAATGAAGGGGAAAAAAAAGCTTAATGTTAGGACAAAATTAAAGCTCGCTTGCTCCCTTAGCTATTTAATATTTTCAAGTATGAGATCGCCTACCCCACAGCCAGTACACGGGTAGAATCAATCAAATGCACAAATATGGAGGGACAACGAAGAGAATTGGAAAATGGCAACAGTTTGTGGCAAAGGAAGAGTAAGAAAGAAAGAAGGTAAAGTGTATCCAGGCAGCCAAAATAAAGAGACAAAGTAAATAAAAATGCAAAATAATCCCACGAGGAGAGTAAGAAACTACTTAACATTAGGAAATGACCATACCTCTCGAACACGAGCATCAGACATGTAGCTCCATCGGCATTGGTGATAACCCAAGGCCCATTTTGGAGGCATAAACACGGTGCCTGAGTTCAAATTACTGTGAGTAATACTTCATACAAAGTAAATGAAATAAATGGGCCAAAAAGTTGTGCCTGGTTGTGAGGGGGAGGGGAGGATAGAATAAAGATCTTTTGATTTAGAAGAGTCTTTATTTTGAGCTTAAATTTCCATAAGAAAGGACACACACCGAGATATGGAGTTAGCAGAAGCAGAACAAAAATAGTAGGGCTACGAAAACTTCTCATTAAATGAAATACATCAAAAACCATTTAAACTATAGCAGTAAGTTACTATCTGTAGAAAATGACACACTCTGAGATAGCAGCAGCAGAACAAAAGTATAGGTTTGCTAAAATCTGTTGTTACATAAGATGCATCAGAAACCATTTAATCAGCTGTGTCAGACTGAATTTAATTGCTTTGAACATGTATGAAGACACATCGCTGATGAGATGTAAGTCAGAAAACAGTGCATCGATGTTCTTTTTTTTTTTCTTTTGTCTGCAGATCGTTCAAATATTCATGCTATCAACTCAATTGTGCCCCCGATGAAGTCCTTAATAAACACAGAAACAAGATAGATTTGAAGTTATGGTTCCCAACAGTAAAGGCAAAAACTCGTATGTTCAACAATTGTACACACATCCATTTAGAACAATCAGTAACTAGAAATGAGATTCGCCAATAGCGCCATTCTCAAAATATCATGAGTCTGCAAGTTTTAAAAGCTGATGCATTTAGGTGCCGAACAGACAAATCCAGACATGTCTATCTGTTACAAGCCAAATTAATCATTTAGGTTTGAGTCCTGCAAGAAGGACTTTCTATATTTTAGTTACAATGTCCAAATGAAGATCATAAAAGCTGAAGTCAAAGATTCTTTCCTGGCTACTACTTTCTACCTTCTTTTTAATTTCCTTTACCTTTGATAGCAAGAAATCCCCAAGAGTCAGTGGTACACAGTTCAAAAGTCGGTGGCTTAAATACCAGACTCTCACGGCAGGGTTCTAAACCATGACGTCCACCTAACCCACACACCACATGTTGCTTTCTTTTCTATCCACACTTTTCTACTGGCTGCTACTTTCTACTCCGTGATAGAGAAATCATTTCAAAGAGAAACTTGTATATCTCTAAGGAAAAAAAGCATAATAGAGCAGAAAATTACCGATTGCATGAGAGAAAGCTACGAGAACATCAGTTGGCAAAGGAAATGGGCCAAACGTAATTACAGGATAGGATTGTTGACTGATGAACCTTATACTGGATTCTTGTCGCAAATCAATCTGCTCAAATGACAATAATCATTCAGATACATCAATTGGAGACTGGTAAAGACTATGTGCACAGATACAAACACATACATATACACAAAGAAAGACACAAAATACACAGCTGCAGAAGGTAGAGTAAGCTAGTACCTCACAGCGATGAGTTGTATCGGCCAAAACTCCAAGTGTCTCTCCACTGGGAAGAACAGCAAGCACCCACGGGTGTGATTGATACAAGGAGGTAGTTCCAGGACCATAGCCCCATGCATCAGTATTCCATGTAAATATCTGCAAATAACAACATTACTTTCAAGTTTCTTCAGATGTCTTTCTTATTTTGCTTTATACCAATCATCAAAGAGATCAAGACCTTCCATTTGATTATTTAATTTAGAAAAGTACCAATTGATCACAAATAAATGCATTCGTTTGATTTTTGTTTCATCACATGTTCAAAAATCAGCAATACAGACTAGTCATTAGCAAGCTGAACACTGCTGAGTGTTCACAGCTTAGGCGCTTCCCAGTAGTTCATTTATGAAGTTTTACTTGAATATCTTTTTCAATAAATTCAGGATTGTGTCAAAGAAAGTGAATCTCCAAGACAGTATGAATGGTATTCCATTACATGATCTGAAAGGCCTGGTAAAAATGCAATTTTCAACATCATAGTCCCCAAGAACACGTTCGGCAATGGTGCTACTCTTAGCTTCCCTGGTGCGAGGCGATAGGTTCAAGAATTAATGTTTTTACTGATGTTTCACAAGATAAATAGCAGTGTTTATCTATGCTCTTCTTGGAAATAGTTTTTCACTTGTCCTTGTATTTAGGATAATTTGTCCTCCATAAGTAGAATTTCTTAATGATTTTTCCCGTTGCCTAGAATTTATAAATATGGAGAAACAGAGACTTACTTAAACTAGAAAAGCAGATAGAGGATATCTTGTTCAATAAAAATGTATCTGAAACTCACCCTTTTCCCTGTTCTTTCAAGCTGGCCACTGACCTCCCCCGTTCCATAGAGTGAGGTACCTGGGGGAAGCTTAATTGAAATCGAAATAATCTTCATCAATTACTTACTCAAACCTTGCTAAGTATTAACATGAATAAGGAGATGCAGTGAACTGCCACGGGCAGAAAGTGTTACCTCAATATTAACTACTTGTTGTCCCATGACACATTCAAAAGTGGGAACATATGATGGAACTTTATGGATAGACATTATTGGTGTCTCCCTAACTTTGGGGTCAACAAAGGAAAGACTGGGAAATGCTGCATTTCTATCATCTGCAGAACAATCAAAGCGAAAGACCCCTTCCTCCAAAATAGGTTCGAAAATCATATTCCCGGTTCTGGCATCTGACAGAGCAGTTCTCCCATCAATCCCAGCCATCTTAGACACAAGAAAACTTGCAAAAGTAGACCTCTTATTAACAGTCTTCTCTCTGCATGCCGATGAATAGAATCAGCACCTGTCTTAAAACATGCCTCTCATACATGATCAAGACCAGTACAGTAAAATATGCAATATTTGTGGCAGGAGAACATATTTACCAAACCAATGTCAATCCAATCATTAAATTCAAGAACTCAATTGGACTACTCGATTAAAGAAAACATCCATCGAATTATCAGACTCAACAACTCAATTGGAACACTGGACCAATAAAATTCGAGAAAATCTACCACTTTGATCAAACCCAAAGGTGAAGCACAAATACTCAAAAATTGACTTATCAGCATGACAGGGGACTAAAGTTCTCAACTTTCTAGGGCAAGGCAGTGCACAAAGCATCTCGCGTTCACACATGATCCGTGGAAGGGCCGTACCCCAAGAAGTGTGATGTGGGCAACCTACCCTAATGTGGTTGTTTCCAAGCTCGAACCCATGACCTATAGGTTACACGGAAACAACTTTACCAGTTGCTCCAAGGCTCCCCTTCAAAGTTCTCAACTTTCTAAGATATGCATTCTCCAAATTTCAACTTCCAGTCAATCAAGAAAAAATTCACCAGGACTAACAAAGTGAAGTGAATTACAAATTCAAGAATCGCTTCAAGAACTCTCCTCTTAACTATCAAAGACATAATTAAGTCAATAAAAGTATACTCACTCTAATCACTTAAGCTTTCAGACAATTCAACATGGCATCAAAGTAGACATACAGAGTTCCTGACTTCAAGTCTCACTACCACTTACTATTAAAAAGAAAAATGGGCATCTTAAAAAAATAACTGGTCAGAATCACTGTTTTCATTTTCTAGCCAGTATGCATAGATTAAACATAAGTATACACGCACTATATATAAATTATACATATATTATACATCCACGGGCTATTTTTTGTTTAAAGGTTGGGTGAGCAGATCGTATTAAAATTTTCACGTCCTTGGTCCACAAAAAAGGCTCAAATAAGATCAAAATAGACCAAATGGGACAACAAAAAGATCAAAATATTAACCTGATCAAAAGTTGAAGGGAAGTTGTAGAATGCAAGAAGTTAGGCCTCTTTAAAAACCCATTTGAGAACCCAGCATTGGAAAAGCAACAAGTAGTGGAGTGACCAAATATGTGACACCTTTGTGTTGTTATAAAGGTGCTACTACTTGGAAGCTGTAATTTGTCCATATATATATTAAAATAAAGTTGCAGAATACAAATGATCACAAAAATAGTAAAATAAGTAACAAAAGTACGTCAGTATGATTGTATGAATTAGCCATATCTATTGACACGTGGTGCGAGTTTTTTGGCGGTCCGTGAAGGCAATGGGTGATAAAGTTTGGAATTTTTTTGTTTTTTTTTTTTACCGTTTTAAAATACTTCATCAATTTCACATTATGTGTCATAATTTGATTCGACACAGAGTTTAAGAAATAAATGAAGATTTTTGATTCGATACAGAGTTTAAGAATTTATAAATGAAGAAATATATTTTTTTAACATCACAAATCAAAAGTTTTCATTTCATTTATTAGACATTATATCATGTCGAATATGTTCATACAAATAAAAACGGATAATCGTAATTCGAATAATTACATTTATCTCATGTAAAACTAAATTTTAGTTAGTCTTTACACCAATTCCCTTAAGGAAACATCATCAAAAGTGATTTTCAAGATAAAGAAGCTTTTATTCTCTTTTACTTAAATATTATACTAAACAAGTACGCAAAGAACCTGTTGCAAGTATTTTCAAAACAAAAACTTCTCCAAATTTTTGGCAATTCCTTCTCAACCATTTTTCATTAGAGACTATTTGGTGTCATTTATTTGTAAAATAGACAAAATATCTTGGCTCATTTATAAATAAATATGGCCAGGTTGTCTTCATTTTATGTTATCGTATAAATTTTTGTGAATGAATTAAGTGAGGACAATATTTAGCCTCATTTATACGCAAATGCACATAGTGTGTTTGCTCATTGTATGAATAAGTAAGACCGGATTGTCGTTATTTCTAAATCTAAGCATTATATTTTGAGATGATAACATAAATAGCCATAAACTCTATTAGCCTTACATCTAATTAGCCATCATAATAAACCAACAAATGCTAGCCATTCAATAGTAATCCAAAATAAAAGATCTCCTGATTATAAGTTGTTCTTTTCCTAAAAAATAGCATAATTTACTTTTAATAATTTATGTCTTATAAAATGAGAGAACTAAGGAGTAGAACTCCCACCTCAAAACAAGGAGGTAATCTATATGATATTCAATTGATAAAAGTAATGTATGGTATATATCAAATATAAATTAGATATTTGTGTTATATGCATATAAGTGCAACACATATATGACATAGATTGAATATGCATAATGTATTCATATTAGGTTGTTCTTAATATACAAAGAATATGACAACTTAAAGTAGAATTATGCATAGAATATGCATAATTATAGACATATATGCAAAGAATATGCATAAATATATATTGCGCATAGAATATGTATAATTATTAAACAATTTAAAGTATAAATTACGCCCTTAATATACAATGGATATAACTAATATATTCAAGAAAAGTAACCTTAGAGTTTTTAAAAAATAGCGACTCCTCACAAAAGGGGGAAGAGAGAGATATAGAAAAAATCTCGTAACTGAAACATAGTAGGAGTACTAAATATCCCTAAATCATAGGCAAATATAACTGATCCTTATCTCTAACTTATTAGGCTAAATGTTGTTAGCCACATTTACTAAATGTCTAGATTCTATAATAAAGTGAAAATGAGTTTATTTAATGTTAAACAATCATATGAGTGTTCATGTGGAGTAATTTTCTCTTATATTTTTGTGGATGTGTAAAGTGAGGCCGATTTGGTTTCATTTCTTTATAAAATGGACATAATGTTTTGTTCAAATATGCATAAACACATGCGGATTGGCATTGTTTCTACTTTATAGGGAGCTGTGATATATCTGTAATTACGGCTTTATTAAGGTGCAGTGACCTTTTTGTAATTACGACTTTATTAAAGTGCAGTGGCATTTTTGTAATTACGGCTTCATAAGACATTTTTGTAATTACGAAAAGTGCTCAATTTGTAAAGATCACTTTTAAAATGCTTAGAACTTCAAAACCACCCATTATTTTTACCTATTTGTTAAATTTCGCCCCGTTAATCTACTTTAAGTGAAAACAAACTAAATTTCATCGAATATCTCTTTGGTGACGTGCTATGTAAGTTTATCTCTGTTTAATAATGTTAAAAATAGATCAATTCTCAAGCTCTCAAGCACGTCAAAATTATGAACAATCTTATAGCAAAATCTAACATGTTCTTAAAAGTTCTTTCGTTCACAAGTTCTATCAATTGTCAAACTTGGGCTACTGTACAAACAACTTTTAGAAATTCCTCAAAAGTTTCAGAATTGACTTGTGGCAGAACCA
Source organism: Petunia x hybrida (assembly GCA_037355625.1). Classification (NCBI taxonomy): domain Eukaryota; kingdom Viridiplantae; phylum Streptophyta; class Magnoliopsida; order Solanales; family Solanaceae; genus Petunia; species Petunia x hybrida. Next base: position 17,573 of record JBBBVM010000654.1, on the reverse strand, counting down.
TCAAAACTCGTGAGATTTTATGGCATATCCGTCTTAATCTGAAAATTGAATCTATTTTTGCACAAATTCCTTAAATTAATATTAAGGCTAATTATAAATATATACAACCCTAACACCAAAATTACAAAAATAACAACATTATTCCACTTTAAAAAAAAAATAACAACATTTTTTTACACATTATATACAAAACTAACAAATTAGGGTTCCTCCTTCTTCCTACTGCCCCCCCTCCCACTGCTACCACCTCAGGCGGCGGCGCTGCCTAGTCACCGCCGGCCACCCACCAGATTTTTTTTATTTTTTATTTTTTGAATCTAAAAAATGAAATACACATATAAACATTGATTTCTCTTTGAAAATACACTTGCAACATACATACAAACAAAAAATACATGTAAATACACAAAAACAATATGTTTTACATACACTAGACACACACATACATACAACGATCTATAGATCTACAAATTAAACACACAAATTTATGTATGTCACACATACACTTGACATACACACAAAAGCATATACAAAAAATACAAATATATACTCAGATATACATGTTCATACATTAATATACACGTTCATACACTTGTGCGCTTGAAATAAATACATGTATATACACGAACATACAGATACATACACTTGTAGAAAAAACTAATCATACACTTTCTTCCACCTTCAAACAACCATTAACAACCACTGTAATCACCAAAAATATGCAGATACACTAAAATACAAAGGGATACATGTATGTATGTGTTTTTTTTTTTTAAAAAAAAAGGAGGAGGTAGATCTGAAGCAACGACGAGCTCAGATCTGTAGCAGCGCCGCCATGGTTCACAGGGAGGAGCAGATCACCGAAAATAAGGGGGCGGTGGGTAGGGGTGGGCGGGTGAAGTAGAGGAGAGAAAGAGAGGAAGATAGGGTTTTGTTTTGGGAAGAGTGGAAGTGAAAAATAGTATATGTAGGGTAATAAATTGAAAAATATTGGTATATTTTTTAAATGTTTGAAAATATCGGTATATTTTGTAATTTTAGGGTTTAATATGTTAACTAGCGTAAAAAATTCTTAATAATAATAAAAAAAATAACCCGTCGAAATAATCCTATTCGTGCAAATATACAAGTAGGATCCTTTCTGAGTGATTTACTTAAATAAGACATTAGGGAGCCCTATCACAGATTGGCTCCTATGAGGAAAGTCTATAAATTTAGCCCCCATAAGAAACTATCTAGGAATCACCAGAGTTTTCCATTTAGCAAAGACCTAGCGATCGTCAGATCTGGCATCGCTAGCAATTTTGCCTGATGGGGCCATTTTGGTCAGACTTTAAATAAGGGTTCAAAACTGCAACAGAAACGCCAAAACTGTCTATTTTGTGCAAACAAATCGATCCTTATTGGCACGGACTCATGCGTGTCCAGCCCGACTCCTCAGTTACATCGGGAGAACTGCAAAACTATAGCATTTTTTAATGTGGAATAAGCACTTTAGTGCCTAGTCTCTATTTGGTGAGTTTTTTTTTTTTTTTTTTTTGTGGTCTTTAAAGTATAAGCACTTTTGATCACTTTTAAAAATATTTTCACTTCTACCCTTTAAGCACTTATCTACAATTATTTGACATTCATCACTTTCTCTCTCTACAGATCCACTTTCTCTCTCTGTACACTAAGCTCCACCACAGCCACTAACTCCACTGTTGAAAACACACACACATACACCAACGGGACAGAGAACACATAGGAAGGGAGAGGGAACGAGAGGCGTGTATTGGATAAAATCTGACGTCACCTAAAAAGAACACGTATCTGCCATGTGGCACGGGCAAACGCTTCTCCGGACAGACATCTTACGAGTAGACAACCAGCCAGACGGTTACCACGAGCAGACCCAAAGCAACTATGTAACGCCTCATCAGTCAACACGATATGAATGAGGAATTATTAACCTAATCATGCGCGATCACTCAATAAATGGTCATAAAGGCAGTAATTACAACCCAGCGGTTACATATCCGACGGATACGTGCCCAGCTGTTACAAAACCCAACGGACGCGTATCAGACCTATAAATAGCATTCGTCCTATACCATTGTAACACAACTTTACTTCCTGTCTACAACATCAATAAGAATATTCTCTTACTCTCAAACACTGTTCTTTGCTTGCGTACTTTGTCCTTTAGTCTCTAAGTGCAATCAATAAGGAGGAAGTCTCATCGGGATCAAGCGATCCAACACGGTTACTTCTATTTACTTTGTTTACTCTTTAACTTTATTCATTTTCGATTATATTTGATTTCCATACTACTAGTTATTATTGGGAATCACGAATATATTGATATCACAACAACCAACGCAGTTCTTCATTTAAACTCTTAATCTAAACTATTGATCGTGACTCCACAAATACAAATTTAATTGTTAATTGGCCTAAAATCAGATCTAGGTTAAACAATTTGGCGACCACAGTGTGAGCCGGTCAATAGCCTCTATAGGTTAATAGTTTACTTGTTGTATACAATTTACCCCTTTCTTGTCAATCTTTTCTTTTTACAACTAACATGGCAGAAATCAATTCGCAACGAACTATCGTGGGAGGAGAACAGGTACGTACTCCTTCATCGAGTCGTTCTCCCAATTATTCTCCCGATTATTCGTCCGATGGGCAGCAACAATCTTCCCAAGGAACGGACAGGCAGCGAAATAGGCGTAGGCACTCTCAGAGCGCCACCCCGCCTAGGAGAAGACGCCATAGGAGTCTCTCCCCTGGCCAAGGGAACATCCAGGAAACCCTCTATGTGTTTATGCAGGAACAGGCAGAGGTCAACCGAGGGATAAGGGAGGCGATCAATTCTCTCCGAGGACAAGATCCCCCGGTCGCAAGAGTTGACACCACAGCGCCAGGTCGAGATGCCCCTTCCTCACACACTTCGAGACAAGTTGGGGAGCGAAACAACGGAGGAACCATGGATCCAACGACTCAAATCAACCAAAATCGAAACGGAGGATCTATGGCGCCTACAGAAATGAGCATCGTCGTGGAAGCCCTCACCAAGCAATTCAAGGAAAGCCAGGAAGCGCTTCAGAAGTCTCTCCACGAGAGAATCGATCAGATACCAGGCGCTCCGCCCACACTAAAGAAAGTCGATGTTCAGCGATACTCCCAGCGACCTTGGAAGAAAGAAGCAGCCCCAAAGGCGATACCCAAGACGTTCAAAATGCCAAATATTCCGAGATATCGTGGGACATCCGACCCCAATGATCATCTCATGATGTTCAGCAACTTTATAAAAGCCAGCGATCTCACCGATGAGGAGATCGAATCTGTCCAGTTGAAGAAGTTCGTAGAGACCCTAGCGGATGGAGCTCTGCGATGGTACTCAATGTTGCCGCCAAACTCCATCGGGTCCTTCGCAGAGATGGCTGAGTTGTTCGTAAAAGCACACACCGGCGCTCAGAAGACGGAGACTCGCGTAGAAGATATCTTCGAGATCAAACAGAGGCCCGACGAGTCTCTCCGTAAATATGTAGATCGCTTCCAACGGGAACGAATGATGTTACCTAAGGTACCAGACAGATGGGCAGCGATCGCGTTCACCAACAGCCTGGATATCAGGAGCTTAGAGGCTACGCGCAGGCTATACGAATCCCTCCGCGAATTCCCAGCAGCCAATTGGTCGGACGTCTACAACCGCTACAACTCGAAGGTACGTATTGAAGATAAATTGATTGGAACAGGTACCCGAGGAAGGACTCAATCGCGCAGCGGCGGCCCTGGCGGGAAAGCAGAGACAGAGAGGTCAGATGCACGTTACGAGCCGTATCCTGACCAGTCACGCAACAACTCCAAAGGACGCAGCCGCAGCAACCGAGGGTTGTCCCAAAGAGAGGATTCCAAGTCGAGCCTCCGTGGAGCCCCGAGCCTGCCAAGCTTCAACGTCAAAATGGCTGAAGTTATGGCGGCACTCAAAGATATAGGAGAGAAGGTCAAATGGCCGAAAGACATGAAGACCGACCCAAGCAAGCGAAACCAGGACCTATAGTGCGAATTTCATCGCGACCACTGTCACACCACCGAAGATTGCAAAGCCTTAAGGTATGAAATTGCACATTTATTGAAACGGGGATTCTTGAAGGAGTTCCTGACCGAGAAGGGAAAGCAAACCCACGCGAAGGCTCAGCAGAACAAATCTGGCCCTCCACGAGCATCTTCCCCAAAGCGGACAGTCAATTTTATTTCTGGTGGGATCGAGGTGGATTCCGTCACTTTCACGGCAAAAAAGTATGCAAAAGTCTCCATCACCAAGACTAAACGTCCACGACCAGAGGAGACCATAACATTTGAAGATTCAGACACAGATGGATTGCAATTCCCACACACTGACGCGTTAGTTATAACGTTGCGTGTGGCGGAATTCGACGTCAAGAGAGTACTCATTGATGCGGGCAGCTCTGCGAATATCATCCAATCACGAGTTGTAAGGGAGATGCAGCTGTCAGATAAGATCGTGCCAATATCTCGAGTTCTCTCCGGTTTCAACAATTCGAGTGAGAAGACCCTTGGCGAGATTACCCTGACGACTCTTGCCGAAGGGGTAGCGAAGGAGACGACATTTCATGTCGTCGATACGGACCTAGCTTACAATATCATCCTGGGAAGACCCTGGATCCATGATATGCAAGCCGTTCCTTCTACTTATCATCAGGTGTTGAAGTTCCCATCTGAATGGGGAGTGCGCGAGGTTCGAGGAGAGCAACGCTCTGCTTGAGACTGCTATTCAGTGGCCCTCAAGCTGCCCGAAGAAAGAAAATAGCAATTACAGCAACCGGGACCAGACATGCCTAACGGAGCAACAAAGTACGAGGTCCCGGAATTCATCACAAAGCTGGACGAGCGGGAAAGACACATGCCAACCGTGGAAGCTTTGGGGGCCGAAGAATTGTTCGCAGACAAGCCGGATCGGAAGGTCTACCTAGGGACCGAGCTAAGCGAACGCTTACGAGGAGATATCCTCCGGTTCCTCAAGGAGCGGCACACAACGTTCGCCTGGTCTCATGCAGATATGACAGGTATTTCTCCGGATATTATCTCTCACAGGTTGAACGTCGACCCATACCACCACCCAGTAAAACAGAAGACGCGACAGCAAGGAGCTTTCCGGAATCAGATCATCAACGATGAGGTCGATCGGCTGTTGAAGATCGGATCCATACGAGAAGTCAAGTACCCAGGCTGGCTAGCCAACGTGGTCGTTGTGCCAAAGAAGAATGGCAAATGGCGAGTCTGCATCGACTTCACAGATCTAAACAAAGCCTGTCCGAAGGATTCATATCCCCTTTCCAGGATAGACCAACTGATTGACGCAACAGCCGGGCATGAGGTGCTTACATTCTTCGATGCATACTTTGGGTACAACCAGATACTCATGGACCCCGATGACCAGGAGAAAACAGCATTCATAACCTGCAGAGGTACGTACTGTTATAAAGTTATGCCATTTGGGTTGAAAAATGCAGGTGCTATGTATCAGCGCCTAGTCAATAGAATGTTCCATGACCATATCGGTAAGACTATGGAAGTGTACATCGATGACATGCTGGTCAAATCCAAGCGAGCAGAGGACCATCTAGCGCATCTAAAGGAAGCTTTTCAAATTCTCGATCAGTACAACATGAAGCTGAACCCAGAGAAATGCGCATGGAGTCGGATCGGGAAAATTCCCGGGCTTCATCGTTTCTCAGCGTGGAATTGAAGTCAATCCCGCTCAGATCAAAGCTATCGAATCAATCCCAGACGTGCTCAACAACCGGAAGGACGTCATGAAATTGACTGGACGGGTGGCGGCTCTGCGAAGGTTCATATCCCGCTCTTCAGATCGGTGCAAAAGCTTCTTCGACGTCTTGAAGCAGAACAAGGAGTTCGAGTGGACTCCCGAATGCCAACAAGCACTAAAGGATCTGAAAAAGTATCTGTCCAATCCACCACTGCTCTCGACACCTCTGCCCGGGGAGCAATTGTTGATCTACCTGGTAGTGTTAGAGTCTTCGGTAAGCGCAGTTCTGGTTCAGGAAGAAAAAGGTAAACAACTTCCTATTTATTACATTAGCAAAGCTCTAATTGACGCAGAGACACGCTATCAACCTTTGGAGAAATTGGCGTTAGCACTAGTAACTGTTGCTCGTAAGTTACGCCCTTATTTTCAAAGTCATTCAATAGCTGTGGTAACAACCTTTCCTCTACGAAATGTTTTGCACAAACCTGAATTTTCGGGAAGGTTGGTAAAATGGGCTATAGAGTTAAGTGAATTCGATATTACTTATCAGCCTAGAGTGGCCATAAAATCACAAGCTCTAACAGACTTTGTAGCAGATTTTAGCGCTAATATCTATCCTGAGGCAGAAAAGGACGCCGTTCTGAATACCGAGCAAGCTCCTGGCGCGTGGACATTATATACTGATGGCTCCTCGAGCGTCAAAGGGTCTGGTCTTGGACTAGTCCTCGTCACCCCATCCGGGGAAACCATCAGGCAAGCCATCAAATGCCCGTTTATTACTAACAATGAGGCCGAATATGAGGCCGTAATTGCAGGATTGGAGTTAGCCCGGAGCTATAGAGCAAACATCATCAGACTCAAGTGTGATTCTCTTCTGTTGGTCAACCAGATAACCGGAGGCTTCATTGCATGGGAATCCAGAATGCAAGTATACCTTGCCCGTGTGAAAGAACTCCTGGCACAGTTTGACGAATGGGAAGCACTCCAAATACCACGGGAAGAGAACCATGAAGCCGATGCTCTTGCAAATCTTGGATCAGTAGCAGAAATGGGGGCGACCAGCTCTTCAGCTGTCGTTCAACTCCTCTACACAACCGTAGATCGGGAGAAGTTCGAAGTCAATGCCATAAACGCGACTTGGGACTGGCGGAATGAAATTATAAATTATATTATTCATGGAACTCTGCCCGCTGACGCCAAAGCCGTACGCAAGCTCAAGATAAAAGCTGCTCGATATACAATCCTCAACGGTGAGCTCTACCGCAGGACGTTCGCTGGACCCCTCGCAAAGTGCCTCGGACCAAACCAGACCAACTACGTGATGCGGGAGGTCCATGAGGGCTACTGTGGTAATCACTCCAGGGGCAAGACATTAGCTCGCAAATTGATTCGTGCAGGATACTATTGGGATAAGATGGAGAAGGATACGAATGAGTTTGTCAAAAAATGCGACAAGTGTCAGAGGTTCGCACATATCCTTCATCAGCCGGCAGAATCGCTACACTCAATAATCTCCCCGTGGCCATTCATGAAATGGGGAATGGACATAGTTGGACCTCTTCCCGCGGCGCCAAGAGGAGTACGTTTCTTGTTGATCATCACCGATTATTTCACCAAATGGGTAGAAGCAGCATCATATGCGAAGATACGGCAAACGGAGGTTATTGACTTCCTTTGGCGTTTCGTCGTATGTCGCTTTGGAGCACCTAAGGAAATAGTCATGGACAACGGCCCACAATATATCGGCCAGAAAGTGACTAGGTTCCTCGACGACTTGCACATCAAAAGGATCACATCTTCCCCCTATCACCCGGTTGCCAATGGACAGGCGGAGTCGATAAACAAGATCATCGTTGAGTCACTCAAGAAGCGCCTTGAACAGGAAAAAGGGTGTTGGGTGGAAGAACTGCCCGGTGTGCTATGGGCTTACCGGACAACAATAAAAATGAGTACAGGTGAAACACCTTATTCATTAGTATACGGCGCGAATGCATTAATTCCAGTTGAAATCGGAGAACCCAGCCTACGGTATGCACATGCCACTGAAGAGTCGAACTCAATCAATCTCTCTGAAGAGCTGGATTTCCTTGAAGAACGAAGAGAACTAGCCCTCGTACGGGTATTCGCCCAAAAAGAACGAATTGAACAATATTACAATCGGGGACTGCGCGTATGAAGTTTTCAGGTTGGGGACTTTGTATTAAGGAAAGTATCCCAGAACACACACGAAACAAATTCAGGGAAACTAGGCCCCAATTGGGAAGGCCCCTACAAGGTAATCGCCTCAGTCGGCAAGGGATCTTATCGCCTCGCACGACCAGACGGCTCCATCGTCCCGAACAGTTGGAACGTGATTCACCTCAAAAGGTATCACTTCTGAGTGGCGAAATGGTCAGTTATTTTCTTCTTGCCTTTTACTTTTATGACAGTTCTTACTTTTATTATAATTCTCCTAAATGGTACTAACGGCCTGAATAAGGTCAGATCCGTTTAGCTCAATTAGTAGAGCTCGAAGTTCTTCAACTTCGCGGCTGTGGGTTCGAATCCCACAACGGACACACTTCTCGTTTGGTTATATGTGTTCTTTTACATACAGCTTGCCTTAACTCTTTTTATGTTATCACTTATCGTGTTCCAACATAAAAACAAGGAGGGTGGTAAGAGGCCCCTATAGGTAGGCCAGATAAGACCTTCGTAAAGGCAAATGACCTTGTGAAAAGGCGAGTTTTTGAAAAACTTTTATGTGACAAACTTCCACGAAAATAAGAGAAGTCGTTCACAAGGCCAGCGACTCGGCCAGAGCCAATGTACACATCCCTGCGACGACTTTCGACTATCAAGGCGATAAGCAAAGTCGTTCGCAAAAGCCAACGATTCGGCTAGAAATATATCGGCCACGACTCGGTCAAAATAAAACATCTGCGCAGATTATTCATAACTTATGACCTCTTCCTTGGGAAAGGCTAAGTTAAAACATTTGGACAGACTTTTGGAGACCAGAACTTAATAAAGTTCAAACTTCAAAGGCTCCTAAACATAAGGCACGAAGGCCACAATACATACAAAAAAAAGATCAAAAACTCAGGCTAAATATATTCATTAAATAGATCTAAAATTATATAATCATAATTCTGTAAAGTGATAAGATGCCGAAAACGGCTGACAGAAATTTACAGAGTGATTAAAGGCCAAATGGAACCGGCCATACAAGGATCAGAGAGTCTCTACGAAACCTCTATCCACAACCAACTAATCCGGCTCTCGCCAGATGTACAAACTTGCAACTCAATCAAATTTTGGGGACATCAGTTTTTGGGGCTACGAACAGAACTCGACGCACCAGCTCCGTCAGTTCTTCCATCGCCACCCGAATTCTCGCTGTCATCTTCATATTCATCTTCGTCTGCCTCAGACCCCTCAGGAGAGAGATTCAATATTTGTCTCGCTCCGCGAACAGCACTCTTTGTCTTCTGCAACATCTCCTCGACATTGATCTGCTTAGCTAGGACCTGCCCGAGTAGCGAACGCTTAGCCTCGAGTACAACAAGCTTTGTTTTGATTTCAGACTGATCACGAAGGTTTGCCAAGTCCTTAGACAAAGCGAGTTGAGCACTCATCGACTGGGCAACCTGATCCTTAGTAGCTTGGAGCTCAACTCTGGCCCTAGCAGACTCGTCGTTAGCTCTTTGCAGATTCATCTCAAGAGATCCACGATCGTCAAGAGCTCTATTCAGCGAAGCCTTACATTCTTCAAGTAGAATCTCTAGATCCTGGGCAGAACGTGCGAACCCCTCTTTCTCTTCAGAAAGAAGGCCTCCTTGGTGAGCTTGTTAATCCGCTCAATTCGCTCGTTTTTAACCTCAGTCAATCGGTTAACTTCACCCCCAAGAAGACCACACTGCTCTGCCAGGATCTTATTCTCCTCTAGGGCATTCAGCAACTCTTTCTTCACCTCGACAACTTAATCGACATTGTTGATCCTGCTCAGCTCAGCAGACATCATGCTTGACTGAAACAAAAAGAAACAAAATTATAAGTATGAAATCAAATCACTTCTAAGAACAAGCGGCAAACACTTACCCGGGCAGAATCGGCGGCGATTGTAAAAGCCAACTCCTCGTCACTCATCTCCCTCATTGTCCATTCTTCTCGGGGACCAATGAGTGAAGAGACAGCCTTGGCTAAACTACCCGGCCTGGATATAAAGTTGACGTAAGGAGCTAACTTTATGGTATGCTTCCTCTCGCAGTACTTGGGTTCCCAAGCCTGTTCAGAGGGGTAGTTGGGACCAAACTTGTAGCGCACAACCCTGATGTCCTTTACTCCAGTATGACCGTTGATGATGGACCGCCAGACAAGTCTTGTTGTTGATAAGTTAGAGTACCTCCCACTCTAGGATCTATCGTGTCACACTCATGAAGACCAACCGGCGTCGCCCCCTCAGTGGCCACATTTTCCAGGTCCTCGAAACGAAAAACACGAGGACCTCGGCCACCCTCTTGGGGAACCTCTTCCCTTATCTCTTCTTCTTCTTCTTCTTCTTCTTCTTCTTCTTCTTCTTCTTCTTCTTCTTCTTCTTCACCTACTTTTCTTTCCCTTTGTCTACACGGGAAGGAGCTACCCTCACCCCGTCGTCAACTCGGGGACTCCTCTCCGGAGTACGGGTAGCTTCTTCTTCCTCAACCTTCCTCTTATCGCTCCGAAGATAAGGTTTTCGCACAAGGGGTTTATTGGTTTGATTATCGGCTTCAATCTCAGTATCCGAAAGATCAATCACCACCTTGTCTAAACCGTCTCCCCGTGCAGACTTGGGGACTTCAGCTGCGACCTTGGTACTCTTTCCTTCAGGCTCTGGTACATTGGCTTTGGGCGAAGATTCACCTCCAGCAGCTGAGGGTTGCCCAGCAGCAACGGAAGTCTTACGAACAGACTTCTTCCGTGCTCCGCCCCCACCTTGGCTCTTCTTCCTCTTTAAAGAACCAAAGCTACTGGATAAGAGCTCCCCGCCACCCTCCCTGCCTCTCAAAGCCTCTACTGTAGCAAGTAAAGATGCGACCTCAGCATCGGGGTCAGCAGTAGACCCAGAAGGCACGGCCTGAGGAGGAGGAGCCGGAAAAAAGTCCCCCTGAGTACCCAGACCTACAAAAGGCGGAACAGTTAGATACGGCAAAAGTACGAAGAAAAGTGATAACTTTGAAAAGGAAAACTCTCACCATGAGTTTTCACGGTCAGACTCTTTTTCGTAGCAAAATACATCCACTCTCTTTGCTCGGGGGAAAACTTTTCCAAAATCGCCTCAACCCACACCGTCAGTTCATCGACTGATATGAGCCCGGTGTAGGGTCGTTTGATGGCTGCAAAGAAGAACCAAAGGAATAATCAGGCACGAAGGAAAGAAGAAGTACGAAAAACTCTAAAAGAAACTCGGGGACTTACGCTTCTTGTTCCAAACTTCAGGATGTAAAGCCTTGGAGTTGAGAGACGAGGCCTGAGTGCGCACAAACACGTACCGGTGCAACCAGCCCCGGTCACTTGTGTCCTCAGAGCTGCGGACCAAGCCTTTGCTCCCGCGCATCCTAACATTGACGAAACCGTCCTTCAAAATTTGTATACTGTACAAGGAGATAAAATGCTCGTATTCAAAAAGTTGATCGGTTTCTTCCGCAAACCAATCTATAAGGGTAACTATTCTATATACGCTGGGGCACAGCAGCCCCGGGCAGAGTAAATACTCCCTGCAAAGCCTTTCAAGCACAGGATGCAGGGGTAGTTTACATCCAACTGTGAAAGGGTAGGTGCACATAGCTGTCCACCCAGCCCTATATGAAGTGATGTTCTCCTCTTCAGAAATCGGCAAGAGGGGGACACTCTCGTCCCAGTTGCAATCCATTCTAATATGAGGAATCACCTCCGATGTGATCCCAGATTTGAACCTACACGCCGACCATACACGTATATCTCCGTGGTTATTGGAGGCCTTGATATTGCAGTCTGCTTCTAAATCACCCCCATTTCTTAGGGATGATCTCCGCAGCCGTGGCCTGAGCAGCCCTAGGCCTGGGGGTGGCTGCCGAAGAACTACCAGCTGCATCCACATTTTGGTTTTTTCTAGCTCTTGAAGACATAATTTCAGAAGAATTAAGGATTTCGCAAAGAAGGCTGAGGGATGTTCAAAGAATTCTCAAGATTCAGCAAAAAGAAAGTGAAAGTAAGTAAAAAGATTTCTCACTCAACAAATCCCTATTTATAAGAGCAGAAATCCGGCTCATCAAATTACCCCGAAACACGTGGAGATCATCCGAGAGGCCACGATCAGATCCAACCGTCAAAAGAAGAAGTAGATTTCACCAACTTTTGTAGTATCATCATTATCCTGAAGTGCAGCGGTCGCCTCGCGATCAGCAGTCGACGTATGCACGTGGTTGAGGCAGTTAAAATCATTATTTTTACCCTTGAAACGCGCAGTAGTCACTTCAGAGTGGACTGCAGACGAGCAGGCATGCCAGCTGCAGTTACTTTTTTATACGGCGCATTTAATATGCACGTCATAAGGGATTTGTCACGTAGCTGATGGGATACGTACGTCACTTAACCCTATCATACAAAAATGGGATTTTGCAAAGTGGAAATTCCCGCCAAAAATCCACATCCAGATACTCTGCTCGAGAAGTGAGGGGACTATCTGTATTGGATAAAATCTGACGTCACCTAAAAAGAACACGTATCTACCACGTGGCACGGGCAGACGCTTCTCCGGACAGACATCTTACGAGCAGACAACCAGCCAGACGGTTACCACGAGCAGACCCAAAGCAACTATGTAACGCCTCATCAGTCAACACGATATGAATGAGGAATTATTAACCTAATCATGCGCGATCACTCAATAAATGATCATAAAGGCAGTAATTACAACCCAGCGGTAACATATCCGACGGATACGTGCCCGGCGGTTACAAAACCCAACGGACGCCTATCAGACCTATAAATAGCATTCGTCCTATACCATTGTAACACAACTTTACTTCCTGTCTACAACATCAATAAGAATATTCTCTTACTCTCAAACACTATTCTTTGCTTGCGTACTTTGTCCTTTAGTCTCTAAGTGCAATCAATAAGGAGGAAGTCTCACCGGGATCAAGCGATCCAACACGGTTACTTCTATTTACTTTGTTTACTCTTTAACTTTATTCATTTCCGATTATATTTGATTTTCATACTACTAGTTATTATTGGGAATCACGAATATATTGATATCACAACAACCAACGCAGTTCTTCATTTAAACTCTTAATCTAAACTATTGATCGTGACTCCGCAAATACAAATTTAATTGTTAATTGGCCTAAAATCGGATCTAGGTTAAACAAGGTGGACACCACCATTAACGGTGGTATCACACCACAAATACAGTGGTACAAAACAGAGAGGGAGTGGGAACTGTGAGTAATACCCACACATACACGTCGGAAACCACCACTTGCAGTGGTAGAGGACCCAGTGCGGGGGGCAGCATTGCAAGGTCAATAACGGGTAAATAGGTCAGAAACCCACCGGAAAAATCCCATCGCCGGTGATTTTACAAGGTTACTTTTGTCCGAAATATATTCATTAAACTTAGCGGAAGTCATTTTTATTAAAAATACTGTTAACGGAGTCAAAAAGACAAATCACTGCCTATGTTAATCTCTTTGCACATTCACCCGGATAGCTTGAAGTATTGTCTGACCAGTACTTGCTCTTTGATTTTTTCTGAAAAGGTAGTACTTGTCGATTCATAAATTGAAGTGTTGCCTACCAATGAAACGGAGATCATTTTACTAAAACCATCTTAAGTGGGAACAAAAAGCCAACACAAGTCATTTTTTAGGACACGCGGTGAAATTTTTTGAGTTATATCACATCTCTATTTAAAGCTAGATCACCAATTCAAGTAGGTATGACTCGACAATCGAAAAGAATCGCTAGAAAATTACTTGAGATTGACTGGCATATGAAAATGCAACGAAAGCAAATAAACTAAATACGGCGAAAGCTCAAACTTAATAAATAATGTTTATTATGAATTGAAACTACATTACAAAATCAACTTTTGTGGATTCTGTAGTTTCACTTAATATTATAGCCCCATCTACACACTGCTAAAATAAGTAGCATGAGAGCATGTAAGAGGGAAAAAAACTTGATAATTTGGAGGAAAATACTTCACTAGCTAGTGATTACTTGAGACTGTGTAAGAAAACTTAAAGAGTTTGAATATACTAATCCTTAAAGGCAAATGCTTCAGTTTGTGAACATTGCGACTTGCGAGTCGAATCAAAATTAGTGACATTTTCATACGAATATATCAACGAAATGTTGAAAAGAAAAAATAAAATTATATGGTATGTATAACTTTCATTGACTTGCTTTATTGACATTAACAAGTCAATGAAAGTTAGTTCTCTTTTAGGTCTAGTATCATGATTCATGGTGTGATCTTATTTTTGACTCCCTCTTCAGAGACTGGATTCAGAATTTAAATGGGTTCTAAATTTTAGGACCCATTTGTCCATATATATTTTTTTTACTTTTTTTTTCAAAAAAAAAAGAAATTAAAAACATGTTTGTCCATGAAATCTTGTGATTTTTTCATCTTTTTTTGAAAAATTATTTTGAAAAATCAAAAACTGGTTTAGAGCACTTTTTCAAGTTTTCTCAAAAAGAGTTTTTTCTGCTCTCACAAAACTCTACCTTTTTTTCTTCATGCGAAACGTATGTCCAAACACAACTTCAACTTCCAAATACCATTTTTGAACTCAACTTCAAAAACTCTTTTTTCAAATATTTTTTGGAATCTATGACCAAACAGCCACTTAGAATAATGATCTCTAGTGTTAGTTACTAGGTTCTCGACTTGATTTTTGTTTATATTTAATAATTTTTTTTAACACAAATGCATTATCGACGCCAAACTTACTGGTTCCACCGAACTCGCACCACATACTCAGCATCCTCCCCTACCTCTTCTGGGAATGTGCTAGAAACATTTTTACGAAGCTAAGATGAAATCACAAGACCAAAACAAATATTACTAACTTCTTTATTACTGCATACTTCTCTTTTTTCATTTTTGCTAAAGAAGGTGTGCATCCAATTCGTTGCCATCTAAGGATGAACACAAATAATATTTGGAAGGGGGTTGTCTGAGAGGGGACGACCTCTATTGGCAGAACACCACATATACACATTTAATTTCGAAGTCATATATATTGATCAAGTATTTCTATCTTAAAATTAAATATGTCTAATTACTCTAATAATGTCAAGACAACCAAATGAACTATTTCTAAGTTCTTGTTTTACAACTTGCAAGTACAACTCATAGATTTATGAACCCTAATCCCATAGTCTGAGATAATTCCACGAAAATACGACCATAAGATGTTTCCTTGCATAATCAAACTTTTCTCAACCATCTTATATTTAAAATGTACTGATTCAATTAATTAGAAGTCACATGGGATAGACCCACTAAGGAGGTTATAAAAAGTTTTTGATTTTTTTTTTGGTATTCTCAAGTCTTAAACTCAAGACTTTATGGATCAACAAGTGAGGGTTGCTCAGATGGTATGCATCATCTACCTACATTCAAGAGATTGTGGATTTGAGTCATCGTACTGTAGAAATAAAAAGTGGGAGGGCGATTATTCGTTCCACAAGAGGCGAAGGGGTTGGGTAAAAAAAAAGAAGACTTCATGAATCCAGATTTTATCACACCTTGCTATATTATAATGGGAAGTTTTCAAAACTAACCAGTCCACACAAAAATATTACCCGATCATGGTCTAAGTTTTGCTTAAACATTCTGTAGCCACACAACCACAACATTGAACAAATCAAACTTGTATACCATTGGGGTATATCGCATACTAGAAAAATATATAATAGAAGCATGGTTAAATTATGACTAATCAAACTTGTATACCAATAGGGTATATCGTATACCATTGGGGGTATACCGGAGCTATGAGGTATACAAATTTGGGCTATGGAATGAAATATTTTTAACCTAATGGCCAACTCGGGTAAATATTTTTAAATAGAGTTATTTTTAGTTCAAAATAAAACTAAGTGAACATACTAAGGTAAAAATTCCAAAAAGGAACCCTCACATTACTACAACAAAAGTCATATTTAGTGGCGAAATATTGATAGTATTCGATGACGAAATATTAAACCATTTCTATATATAGAACCAAAAAAGTATTCACTAATTGATATAGTTAATGACGAAATACATTTTGTATATAAAGAGATAGTCTTTAGTGATAAAATAAAAATATTAGTTTAACTATGAATGACACGTAACTTTAAAGACAATAGACTCTGTAACGAATTAAAATAATTATTAGTGACAAGGTACTTTGTCGGTATTAATAACTTTTTTAGTGACCAAGGCGTACTATTGGCTACAAAATTCTATACATGTTCTGAAAAATAAGTTCGTCACAACTTAATTGTTTTGTAGCTAATACAATGTTGTTTAGCGATGAAACAGTAAATCGTCTTTATATACTTTTAGCGATTCATGATATAGGGACGAATAATTGAGGAACGTTTTTTCGTCAATGAATATTTTTTGTGATGAAATATTAAGTGACAAAATAATTCGTTGCTAACAACCACATTTGTTGTAGTATTTCGTAAAGCAAAATGCTTTATCAAACTTCAAACTAGAAAATAAGATCTGGTCTGAGGACATGCTCTCGTGATCCCATGCATTATCTCCGTCACAAAACTAAAAGAGTACAATTTACGACTAGTAGTTTCCAGGAAGCTGTCGCAACTCAGCGTTCAGCTATACGCGCTGAACAACAGTACAACATAGTATTCTGCACATAGATTTCTTTCAACCTATTTAATTCTTCAAATGTAATACTAGAACCAAGTGGATATTACTTTAGCACAATATTGATGATGATCCATTTTTTATTCCCCTAAAACAAGGGGGTTTATTTTAATTGACAGAGACTACCATTTGGATTATTTTATGTTCTTAGATGTTGTAATTCATTCAAAATTACATGTTTGATACTATTACATACGTCAAACATCTGATTAGAAGCAACCGTTAAGAGAAAAGTTATCAATCCATGCATGATCTAGAAGTATTTCACTAAGTGGAATCATTTCAAGTTGGAATGACTAATATGAATAAACTTATGGCCATCTTTACCATGGATCTAAGGCATCAAGATCAGCTAAAAGTGGAGATGCCCCCCTCCCCCTCCTCCAAACACCCTCCACTCGAAAGAAAAAGGAAAACAAGAAAACAAAGAGTAAAAAGATAATGCTAGAATAATAATTTAAATATAGAATGTCAGTATCCATTTTTGAATATGCCGATCCTCTTTTGTTTAGTGCCAACGTCTAAGGGGGATCTGTATCCAAATACGATACCCTTTTTCCCACTTATATACGTTAAACAACAGCTCTAATCTTCTTACTAGTGAAATGACTAATGAAACAGAAAGTTGTACTAGCAAGTAACAACTCACTAAGGGGTCGATTGTTACCAATGATAATTAAGGATAATAACTACAGATAAAATCTAAGTTTGAGATTATTTATCTGTGTCTAGCTAGTTGAAAGTCTTGATTTCGCTATATACAATTTCGAAATCTGTTGTATTCAAAGCTCAATACGAATTAAAGGTACATCGACACAATTAGAACTAGATCATGATTGCTAAAATACTAGGTAAACACACAAGATGAAACCTAAAGAGCTACTAGGCAGTGTTATATAC